>QQZM01000053.1:0-150727 GCA_013365045.1 Geotrichum candidum | reverse complement strand
AATAATAATAATAATAATAATAATAATAATAATAATAATAATAATAATAATAATAATAATAATAATAATAATAATACGACAATAAGCTAGCTGGGCGTAATCATTATATCTAACCATAGGTGTTAGCAACTACCCATTCTTACCAATGCTATTCCAGCTACATCAGACTTTAAGAAGGCACAATTGAATTGAGCAAACGTTTATGCCATGCCATGGACTCAGCCTCTGCCTCGCGCTGGCCGAGGAAGTCGTAGCCATCATGGTGGCGCACAAGTGGCGAGCCTGTATTTGTTGCGATACCAGAGTTTGCAGCCCCGCGATCAGTGCTGCCGTAAGTGGATGCGCCTGCTACCCCAGTACGGGAGCTATTTCCCGCAAATGACTCAGACTCCTCCGCTCCTGCACCTTTGCGCACCGGCTCGTCGTATGAGTGGTATTCTGGCGACTGAATAATAGTATCAATAAGGTAGTATTGTAACGTATTCATGATGCTGGGGAAAATCAATATCACAAACACCGTTTCAAACTGCGTGCGATGGACTTTATCAATAAAAAATAACTTTTTCAAAAACGTCAGCACCGCGCCTGCAATATCATCAAGCCAGGGAAAGAGTTCCGTAAGCGAGTATAGCACACTTTTCATGCAAATCATGCCAAGTAAGTAGAGTCCAGCCTGCTTAAAAAAGTTGCGCCAGCGCGGAATCTGCTCTTCAGGCGCGAGTGGGACTGATAAGTCCTCAGGCTCGTCATAGTATTGCCCTGAGATGATGCCAGTCATGCCAATCCGGAAAGCCGTCATATGAATCATGTACAAAAAAAACCAGAGAACCGGGATGCCAATGGTCGTATCGAGAAACATGTTAAGAAAGTACCACGTGCATGCGCTGCTGCCTGGCTCAGGCTCAGGCTTGACTGTGGAATTGCCACTCACTAAAAAGCTAGTCAGGGTCATAAGCGGTGACGCAACTGCAGAAGAGGGGGATGCATTATTCGTTGACAGCAACAAATTGATAAAGTGAAGTCCAAGCGCGCCAAAAATCTGCTTAGAGACATCAAATACCCACACCCAAAGCGGTCGCTGTGGGTTTTCGCGGCTGCGCTTGAACAGCAGCGTGAGAATTGCAATAAGGCCCATTGTAGCTTGGATCACTAGCGCGAGCGGACCTAATAGCTGACATTGCTCATCATCATTGCTGTTATCGCGGTGCTTTCCGGGAAACTTTGGCCCCGACAGCGCCGGCGTCTGGTAATAAAATGAAAGGAGGGAGGAGGAGAGATAAGATAACACAACGTTCATGCTATATGGCGTTGGTGTCTGGAAAGTGTTTTAGAATGTAGTTTCGTTCTTAGAAAGCAAATTGGTGATAAATATTAGTTAGTTGGATGGATGTGAGGCTACTGTCAATGTACAGCCGCTGCCCGTAGAAAACCAGTTGTTGAGAAAATCAAGAATCAGACCAACCTGGGTGGTCAATCCAATGCTATAGGGAGGGAATAGATGCTTGTATGCAGAAACAAGCCCAAATAATGTTCACTTTGTAGCAACAGGGGAAGCTCACAGCAAAAGAATGCTCGTAGTAATTGCAGTTGTTGAAAAGCAGAAAAAAAATAAAATAAAAAAAGGTTGGGTTGGAGAGAAGGAGATCATGGAAAGGCAAAAACGTCCCCTTCAAGTCTACGAGGCTCTGTGCTGATTACCCACAATAGCAGTGAATATGCAGCAGATATTGAGAGATATTGGTTCTAACTCCATGTCTGACTCTGTTGAAAAAGAAATAAAACCCAAGTCACAAGTGCTTTTGTTGTTAAGCCCAAATCTCACGTGGACAAAAACCTAAAACAAGATGACATGATGATTACCAATATTTGTGTTTAGTGTACTTTGTTTCAAGACCCGACATGTCACATGATATGCATTACTCAGATAATTGCTCACGTAGACAGATGACGGTCCTTCCGGCTGACTCCAACGGACCATGACGCTTTGACCCTGTGTCCGGCAGATTTCGGGAACAAACGCCGTGGTATAAGCAGGCATTTTGCAAGATTATAGATGTTTAACTTACACGCTATAAACCCATGTGTTCTTGTGGTTGTTGTTATTGCTGTTATTCTAGTTCGTTAGTAATGTATCAACAGTAACGAGCAAGTTAAAAATGAATAATATCAACAACGGTAATAGGAACGGTTGAAAACTGAAACTTGGGGCAAATGCGTTGATTTGAAATTGCAAATTTCATCATCCAAGCTTAAATCAACGAGACTTTCTTCTTCGGACAATAATAAATCTTTAATTTAATTTTTTTTTATTGAAAAATTTCGTTCTCTTTTCTTTCCTTTTTTTTTTTTTACTCTTCCAATTCACGCACACCCGCATTTTAGAATCAACCCATATACTATCATCATGTCTACTCCTGCCCCTGCTGCTGCTATCCCCGAGTCCTGCCCTGCTCATGGTATGTTGTGATCGTTTGTTATGCCAGTCTTCAGCTGACTAATGTCTTTTTCTTGATTAAACAGCTCCTAAAGAGCCTGTCAGTATGTAACCTCCATATTTTATTACGCCTACTTGAGTATCAGCCATGTCCAATGTAGGTTGTATTTGAAATGTTTTCCTAACTGATTTTGTGTTTTTAGAGGTCAAGCCTTGCTGCGTGTGCACCGACGAGAAGTCTCTGCGTGACGAGTGCCTTCTGTTTAACGGCCAGGAGTCTGGCAAGTGCAACGAGCTTATCGAGAAGTACAAGGTCTGCATGAAGGGTTACGGCTTCAGTGTCTAAGCAGTTTCTTTTTATTGTATCTTTGTTTACTTTTTCTTTTGTTGTTCTGTGCTTGTTCATTTGTAAATGGGCTCACTAGTATCCTTCTCGATGCCATTAGAGGGCCTAAAGACGTGATTAGCCTGCTTTGTACATATATCCTCATCTGTTCTTTTGAATACTATATCTTGTTTCTACTCTAATTGACTATCACATTCTCCTGTTTCTTTTTTATTCTTTTCTTATTCATTTTATTATTAAATTTTTTTTGAGCTCTGTGTGAATACTATGCCCACATTCTACCTATTAGTTCTATGTACAATTATCCAGCTTGGATGCTAAGAAAACATACCAATTTCCCTAGTAAAAAAAGCTCTTTACGTAGTTGGTAAGGTTTGGAACGTCCTCTGGTGCTGCAGCCACGACTTCGACCTCGCTTGCATTGAGCTTCAACCACACAGCAGAAAGGTACTGCCATAACTCTACATACTCATTCTTCAATAGCGAAGCAACGACCTGTACAGGTAATTCATCTAGGGTCTGTACACGCAGATGTGCTGCGACTAACAGCTCCACAGAGTCAAGCTTACCACCTCTCTTCTCCAGTTCCTCAGCAGATAGTGTGGGATCCACCAGTTTATTGGCGAGCAGAGTGTCAAGCACTTCATGACAGTATGCAAGTACGCGCATGTTGTCCCGGGCGCGACCCATAAACAGCGCGGACTTACGGCGCGCGGCCTCGAGCTGCTCCTGCAATTTGCTTAAAGACGGGTATCGTTCCGCTGTGTCGGGCGACGCCTTTTGGTTAGCACCACTGGCAGTTAGTAGCCCGACAGCAGCGCACTGACGCACAGCAATGTCCTTCTGATGCAGTGGCACACGGTACTGCATAGGAAAGGGGATCAGCGTCGAGATGACCGGCCGAGTGAATCCATCATAGTTTTCGGGCTGTGCATAGAGCATGTACTGGGAAATAACTGCAAGTTGAGTGTCAACATAGTTGAGACCACTTGATCAAGCAACTTGTTAGAATATCTCTAAAAAAAAATGGAAACGCTGAAATTAATTGTCTTACCTGGTGATAGTCGCATAATCACGGCGAGAGTCTGCATCCAAATCAAGTCCGATTGATTTCAGGTATCGCACAATTCCGATGTACCCACCGTAAACCTTGCCCTCATGTCTAAGTGCCGGCAAGGCACCTGTACTAGAAATTGCAGTATTTGAACTTCCCTTTACCACCAGCTTATATTCACTATTATCGACGCCAGCATCATTGCCCAGAACTGACTGGATATACCAGATGGCTGCTAGAGAGTCTGGCGAAAAACTAGGTAACTTCTCTGAGTCATGGGTACCCCAGACATGAAGTTCAAGAATATTCTGTTCAGTCATAAGTCTAGTGTGTATGTGTATAGAAGAAGCCGTTCGTGAAAAGAAAGACGGTTGTTTAGAAGAAATATGGGTCTTTGCAAGATCGGGGTGGTTGAAAATTCAGGCCTATCCAGATTTTAGGTTTTATGATAAAAACCTATGACATATAATTTAAAAAATAAACTTACAACAATAACTAATGTATTACGTACTTCTTTGTAATGATTACCATGAAAACACGAAATCTTCCCATACCAAAGCACCAAAATTTTATTTTTCACCTTTTTGAACTCATTGTTCTTTGAATGAAAACAAAAGTCAAATTAATCGTCAATTAAATTCATTTACGACGCGTTAAACAACAATATATAACATGGCAGATAGCACTGAACAACCTATGGTAGATGTTGCTAGTGAGCAGGCTTTTAAAGCTGCTCAATCCGCCGCTGTTGCCACTGACAGTACTATTGCGGCTGAAGCTGAAGTGCCTTCAGCTTCTGTTGTCGCTGCTGATCAGGACGTGCCGATGCAAGACGCGCCAGCTGCACAGCCTGCGAACGAAGAGCAGAAAGAAGAGGTTGTGATAGCTGCGGCAGAAAATAACACTGAGCCTATTGTGCCTAAAGATAAATCGACTGTTGATACCCCTATGGAAGAGCCAGTTGAACAACAAAAATCGCCAGAACAGACCTCGACTGAGACGACTGAGACTACTGCGCCTGATCAGCCTGAGCAGCCTGAACAAACGAAGCCAGTTTCAGCAGAGCAAACAGAGACTACGTTGGTTGAAAATTCTGATAAACCGCCTGTAGAGCAGCAAGCAGCTTTGCCTGGTCTAGACACTGAACCAACACCTTCTGAGCAGACCGAGACAGCGTCGAGTGAACAGCCCGAACAGACACCCGAACAGCCTACGCCATCAGCCGAACAAACCCCGACAGAACCACTTTCTGGATTGGCCGGAAAATTCAACAGTGCTTTTATCATAGAGTCTAACGGAGCTAAAGATGATAACGAGGACGATGAGGACGAAGAATACGAGCCTTCTGCGCCCATGATCCCCAAGAAACCGGTTGTCATTCATCAACACATTCCTACTGGCCCCGCGGCTATGCAAAATATTCCTGCCAGCCTACCCCAAGCACCAAAGACGAAGCAGGAAAAACAGAAGCGCTATACTCTTGCACAACTAGAAGAGCAAGCTGCCAACAACCCGCAAAACATTGACAATTGGAATGCATTGATCAAAACTCTGCAAAACTCTGGCAAACATGAGAAATTAAGAGAAGTTTATGAAAAAGTACTTGAGATTTTCCCTCTTGCCGCAAGGATCTGGGTCGCTTACGTTACACTCGAATTATCTCTTAGTGAGTTTCTGAGGGTCGAAAAGCTTTTCTCAAGGTCTTTGACTACTGTTTACAGCGTGGAACTTTGGCAGAAATATCTTGAATACGTGTTACGAACCAACAATGTTCAGCTTCATGGCATCAAGGCTCAGACGACCATCCAGCAGACTTATGATTTTGTTCTCAGCAAAATCGGAATCGACCGTGAGAGCGGAAAGATTTGGTCACGGTACATTGATTTCATCAAGAGCAAGGAGAACTCCAACACATGGGAGCAACAACAGCAGATGGATACACTCAGAAAAATCTATAGACAGGCCGTCTGCATTCCCCTCAACAATCTTGAAAGCATCTGGCATGGATACAATTCTTTTGAGAATAGTATCAATAGAAGCACTGCAAGAAAGTTTCTAGCCGAGCGGTCTGCCATTTACATGACTGCCCGCTCCTGCTTAAAAGAGCTCCAAAACTTAACCAATGGTCTTAACAAGACTGGTAACCCTCACAATCGCAGATGGACACGCAGTGAAGATCGCCAGCTACAGTTGTGGCACAATTGGATTAACTGGGAGAAGAAGAACCCGCTAGAGCTCACAAGTGAAGATACTATAAAACAACGTGTGAGCTACGCGTATAGTCAAGCAACAATGGATCTTTGGTTCTACCCAGAAATCTGGTTCGAGGCTGCCGAGTATGCATTTTCTTCAAATCCAGATACCATTGACAAGGGTCTAGAGGTTCTGGAGATGGGCAGAAAAGCTAACCCCACCAGTGCCCTATTATTTTTCAAGACAGCTGAGATTTATGAGACTGCTGGTCAGCGCACTGCTGCCAGAACAACATATGAGACTCTTATTGCTAACATGAAGAAAGAACTCGAGAAGCTAGAGGCTACTATCAATGAGGCTAAGGCTGAGTCTGAGACTTCAGCTAGAACTGTTTCTCTAGAGAAGCAGTTTGCCGAGGATTCAAAAAATTTTACTTATGCCTACATTGCTTTCATGAGAGCAGTCAAGCGTATGGAGGGAATTTCTCAGGCCAGACTTATCTTTAGCGAGTGCCGAAAGCTCCCATTTTCGACCTTCCAAATTTATATTGCATCTGCGTTTATGGAATTACAGAATGATAAAGCTGATATTGCAACCAAGATTTTGGAAATTGGTTTAAAACGATTTTCGTCAAATGCAGAGTACATTGAAAGATATATTGATTTTTTGATTCGAATTAACGATGACACCAATGCCCGTGCTTTGTTTGAAAAGTCTATTTCCAAGATCCCGCCTGCTGATGCCAAGAATATTTATATTTTGTTTTTGAAATACGAGTCGAAATTCGGAGAACTTGTTTCATTGAAAAAATTAGAAGATAGATACAGGGCCTTGTATCCAGAAGGTAAGCGATATTTTTCTCTTCTAACATTTTGTGTTTTTATTTTACTAACCTTTTGTTTCTGTTTCAGAATCATCAATTGACTTATTTATCAAGAGATACGATGCTAAAAACTATAATCCGATTAGAGAAATTGATTTTCGTCACAAGCGGGCCGAGCCGCCCACGGCACCAGCTGCCCTTATTGGTGATATGTCGTCTTCTGATAGCGATAATGAAAGCGATCAGAGCTCAAGAAAACGTAGAAAGCGTCACCATCGCAACGATAGCTCCGACATTCTTGGCTTGAAAAATGCCAATATCTCTACTGGGCCTAGCGGTGCAACCCAACAAAGTGGCATCTCCCTGCCATCTTCGATCATGAATGTTTTAAGCCAGCTTCCTGCGGCCAGCACGTATAACTGTATGTCCCTTTTTTTTTTTTCTCTCTCTTTCTTTCTTATACTAACAACATTTTAGTGCCTGTGCTAGATCCTGCCAAACTGGTGGCCTACTTACGTGATTTAAATATTCCTGGAGAAAATTAAATATAGTGTCGTAAGACAATAACCTTAGTCGGTTCAATGAAATAAATCAATAATACACAAGTAAATATGAAATAAACATCCACTTGTATATTAATTATGTCTGCCCATATTTTTGTTTGTGATCACAAAAGTTCTGATTTGAAAAATCCCAATCAGGTCAAGGGTTTTAAAAAAAAATTCTGTGAAGAAACTCCCAATTCGTAGGGAACAGTTGAAATTTTTTTATTTTCAGGATCAACGATTTCTTTCAGTACTTTGTTCAAGGCCTTGACCACACATCTAACCAGCATCTCGATACTTACGCCAAACCCATATAAAATACACAAAACACCATGGGAAAATATAGAGTAAGGTTCAACGAAAAGGCCCGCTCGGGTATGGTTGCCAAGCAAGAGAAGCTGAAGCGTGCCCGCCAAAAGAGTTTCCGGGTTGAAGATGACGCCAACTCTGAGCACCACAAGGAGGAAGAAGAGGAATATAACCCCAATGCCGAAATTCTACAGCCAATGACAAAGGCAGAAAAGCTGGAAAAGAAACGGAAACTGGAGGAAAGCCTCAGGCCGAAAGAAGAAAGCAAAATGTCAAGAACTAAGCGGAAACGTCTCGAAAAATACATTGTAAGTCTCTGTTTGCTAGCTTTGCTTGATGCTGTTATATTATACTAACTAGATTGAATTTTTTTGTTTGCTATAGGAGAAACAAGTTAAGAAAGAAGAAAAGAAGGTCCTTCTTGAAAAGCTATCTGGCTCAAAGATTGATACTGGTTTTTTGAAATCAATGAAAGACCTGGGCGCAGGCCGCGAGACTAAGCGCCAAAAGTTTGAAGAAGCCCTTTTACTTGAACAAACCGGCCGTGGTAACGCTGAGAGTAAAAGCATTCTTTATGAAGAGCGGTCAGTCAAAAACTGGGAAGACGACGAAGATATGCGAAAGATTTTCAAGCCCGCTGAAAATCCCAAAGAATCTTCCGACGATGAAGACCCGAAGGACAAGAATACTTCTGTTTTCATCGACTACCGGCCAAAAGCACCAGTGGGCACTGGTTTTGGCTTTTCTAATATTCCGACTGTTGAAAAGGTGAAATCGACTTCCTACAACTGGAGATCAAAGCTGGCGGCTGCTAAAGCGAAAAAGCATGGCATTGACCTGGCAGAGATTGATGGCGAGACTAGTTCTGAGGATGAAGAGGGTTCTGGTGATAGTGATGCTTCTGGCTCTGAGTCTGGATTTGGATCTGATCAAGAAGATGAAGAAGATGAAGAAGAAGAAGAAGCAGTCAGTGCAGATGAAGATGATGAATGGACTGGTTTTGATGATAAACCTGCCAAGGCCGATACTCTTGATGTTAATGAAAATAATGACGACGAAGAAGAAGAGGAAGACGACGAAGACAAAGACGAAGACGAAGAAGAAGAAGAAGAAGACGATGAGGAAGACGACGAAGAGGAAGAAGAAGACGAAGAAGAGGATCAAGACCCGTTCGCTGAAAAGAAGTCCAAGGGTCAGATGTTCAACGACTGGGCCAAGACTCAAAACGACGAACAGCCGCTAAATCTTGAGATTCCCAAATACGAGGGCACCTACGTTCCAGTTGAGCGTCCTGAAGATAAAGAAGCCCTCCCCGTGGACTTCTCTAACCCCCATCTGAAGAACGACCGTAAGGCATTCTTTGTCAATGTTAACAGATCCGAAGAGGTTCAAGCAGTAAGACTAAAGTTGCCTGTTGTTGCTGAGGAACAACGGATTATGGAAGCTATTCATAACAATGATTGTGTGGTTATCTGTGGTGAGACTGGTAGTGGTAAAACCACCCAGGTTCCTCAGTTCCTCTTTGAATCTGGATACGGTAACCCTGGTAGTGACAACCCCGGTTTGATTGGTATTACCCAGCCCAGAAGAGTTGCAGCCGTTAGTATGGCCAAGCGTGTCACAGAAGAACTTGGTGATAAGGGTCATGTTGTGGGTTACCAGATTCGTTTCGATGCCAATGTCAAGAGTGACACTGCCCTGAAGTTTATGACTGATGGTGTTTTGCTAAGAGAATTAAGCAATGATTTTGCTCTCACCAAATACTCTGCTATTATCATTGATGAGGCACATGAACGCAACGTCAACACTGATATCCTGATTGGTGTTCTGAGTCGTATTTTGAAGCTGCGCCGAGAAATGGCGACTGAGAACCCTGAAAAGTTCAAGCCGTTAAAGCTCATTATCATGTCTGCTACTTTGAGAGTCTCTGACTTTACCGAAAACACTACTTTGTTTGATGTGCCGCCACCGGTACTCAAGGTTGATGCCAGACAATATCCTGTCTCTGTTCACTTCAACAAGAAAACTCCCTTCAACTACCTTGATGAAGTCCACAGAAAGGCATGCAAGATCCATCAGAAACTGCCCCCTGGTGGTATTTTGATCTTTTTGACTGGTCAAAACGAAATTACCACTATGTGCAAGCGTCTGAAAAAAGCATTCCCATTTAAGAAAAGGGTTTCTGAGCCCAAGAAGGAGGCCGACATTTCTGTGAGAGTGAACTCTAAAGACGCTGTTGCCGAAGTTGAAGATATTGATTTTGGTATTGATATTAACGACAACGAGGTAGATGATTTTGACGTTGCCGAAGAGGAAGAAGATGAGGAGGGATTTGATGAGACTCTGGAAGAAGGCCAGGATGCTAATGCGCCTTTGCATGTTCTCCCTCTGTACTCGCTGCTTCCTACAAAGGAACAAATGAAGGTCTTTGAAGAGCCTCCTGCTGGATCCAGACTTTGTGTTGTTGCTACTAACGTTGCTGAGACTTCCTTGACTATTCCTGGAATCAGATACGTTGTAGACTGCGGTCGTTCCAAGGAGCGTGTCTACGATGAGGAGACTGGTGTTCAGCAGTTCATGGTTAACTGGATTAGTAAGGCTAGTGCTGGCCAAAGATCTGGTCGTGCTGGTCGTACTGGACCTGGTCACTGTTACCGTGTATTTTCTTCTGCTGTCTACGAGCGTGACTTTGAGCAATTTTCCAAGCCCGAGATTTTGCGCATGCCCATTGATGGTCTTGTCCTGCAGATGAAAGCTATGGGTATTGATAAGATTGTGAACTTCCCCTTCCCCACTCCACCCGATAGAAATTCTCTACAGAAGGGTTTGAACCTTCTCAAGTATTTGGGTGCTTTGAATGAAAAGGAAAACCTCACAACTCTTGGTAGATCAATGTCTCTTTTCCCTCTCAGTCCAAGATTTGCAAAGATGCTTATTATTGGTGACCAGCTAGAGTGTCTGCCTTACATTGTTGGTATTGTTGCCGGATTGTCTGTTGGTGATCCTTTCATTGGCCAGCATGAGCTTGGCATTGCCAAGAAGCCTGAGATTCCTGCGCCCAAGACTGATGAAGATCGCGATGACTATGATGAACAGCCAGAAGAAGAGCCAGAGTCCATCGAAGAAAAGGAATTCAAGCGCCAGATGAAAGCTGATTACCACAAGGTTCATGCGAAGTTTGCTTCTCTTGATCCCAAGAGTGATGCCCTAAAGTTGCTATGTGCTGTTTGTGCTTATGACTTTACCAAGACGAGAGATGACTTTTGCAGATCTCACTACCTGCGTCATAAGATCATGGAGGAAATTAAAAAGCTCCGTGGCCAAGTTTCATACATTGTTGCTGTCAACACCAAGTCTGATGCTGTTGACGCAACTGTTGCCAAGCTTTCGTCCAAATTGAAGCCACCTACCGCTACACAAGTCAAGGCCATCAAGCAGATGATCTCTGCTGGCTTTCTGGATCAAATTGCTGTGCGTGCAGATATTGTTAGAACGGATCTGCCGCTTCGTTCAAAGACAAGAATTATTTCATTCCCTTACATGACGCTATTCCCCTCGCGCCTGCGCACAAGTGCGCATGAGGAGCTTGATCCATTCGTTTATATCCACCCCGGCTCTGTGTTAACAGAGGCTGGCAGTGTGCCGCCAGACTATGTTGTGTACCATAGTCTTCAAGTTAGTCAAAACAATAGTAACATTGAAGAGACTGATGCTAGTGGTAACCCTGCGCTCGGCAAAATCCGCATGAAGGTTCTTTGTGATATCACTCCTGCTCAGCTTACCAACGTTGCAAAGGAGTCTTCCCTCATCACCTATTCCAAGCCTCTGGGCCCACCATACGGTCCTAAGATGATCACACCTACCAAGAGAGAATGTTGGGTCGTTCCCCGTATGGGTGCTGCCATTGGTACCGGTGGTGTTGGCTGGGATTTACCCGTGAAGAAGGTCATTCAAGTTAAAGAAGGTGTCCACTGGGTTGTACCTAAGTAAATCTGAAAATTCTATTTAAGTGGCATTAGGAAAAAATAACCAAAAAACAAACCAAACCAAACTACATACAAAAATAGTAAAAGTTTTTATAGAGACAAAAAAAAAATTTAATAATAAGTTACAATAAATATAATCATGTCAATTTAAGCCGCTGTTGGGGTTTCTTGACCGGCTTAGGCTTAATAGAAACGGACTCGCAACCAGGGCAGTTATGAAGAGTTTCGTGACAGTAAAGGTCGCAATCAATACAAAAATGATTGTTGCAGTCTGGACATAAAAACCTATGTGTGTGAATGTCACTATTCTGCGCTACGTGCGCCGATGAAATTTCCGGAAAGGGTACGAGGCAGGAGTAACAGCTTGACGATAGATATGCATATGAGGGAGGAACCTCTTCGAATGGCTTGAGAGGGAAAAGGTGATGGTACGAACGAGCAAGGTGGGTAGAAAGAACGAGAGTAAGGTTACAGCACGGGCATTGCGTAGGCAGCGCACAAACTTTGGCGTTGCACTGAGGGCAAATATATCCACCACGCGTGATTTGGGAATGACAAGAACAAAGCGTCGAAGTAGTCTCAGAGATTCTTGACGGAAAACCCATCTGAACTAACGTACTCGACTTGTGCGTTGAAAGCTTATTGACTGCCAGCGGCGTTGTCGACTCGTTTAAAAGTTCTTTGAAATGAACATCATTCAGAATGACGCCGTATGAGCTGTTATCGCCAAAATTGGTTTTTGAACAAATTTCCTGACAGATGGCAACCTGAGCCGCCAGACCAATAATACTGACTCTCACCTTGTTTTTCACAAGGTGCCTGACGGTTTCATGAATGTCGCCGGGGTCCGATGAGAAAAGGGCACCAAAGATTAGAAGAACTTCTCGTGTACAGTGTGAAGGAACATGATAAAGGAGACCTCTTGCCATTTCCAATGCATTCTGCAGTGACGGATCGCCCTTGGGCTCTTGTTTTCTAATTCCCTGCAAAGCTGCAAGGTGCTCATGCGGGCTTCCGCTCAGATCTGATATCAGGACGGCCAAGCCCTCGCGCATACCCACAATGGCGAGCTGGGAGATGGGGTTTTGGTCGTAAAACTCCGTGACAAACTCAATCGCGTAGTTCAGCATTAGCTGGTACCTGTTAGGCAGCAAGTCTTTCTCAAGCATCGCAAAACTCATGTCAAGCACCAACACAAAGTTCCGGATAATACCTCTTTGAAATGGTGTGCTTGATTTCAGAATTCGCCGTTTCTTTGATGCCTCTACCATGCCTGCCACAACTCCAGCCAAACTACCCTCTTCGTCTTCCTTAACAACGTCCCAACTGCGGTGGTACTCGTCCTCCCAGGCATAGCCACCGTTTGCGCCTTTTAGATTCTCAATACTGCCGCCGCCGCCACGGCCACTGTCCCCACCTTTGGCTCTGGTCCGCTTGTGAGAGCCATCAGCATCCTTAGAATTGGGAGCAGGAGATTCATCAACGTATTCATCGTCTGAGTCGTCCATCGTGTTGCTAGAGACCTATGCACTTGTACGTGTCGTGTGTTGTGCCAACAATGACTATGATCTTGGAGAAAAAGGCCAAGATGAAAAGACAGGAAGGTGTATATACCCTAACCACTTATCATATAACATTTACCCTAACCTTTGCTGGTGATTTTTTCTTTCTTTTTTTTTTCTCCCCTTCCATTTGCACAACTTTTAATTTTTTTATTTTTATTTTTATTTTATTTGATGCTGTTGTTACTGCTGTTTCAACCTTCTTGAGAAAACAAAAACAGAAAGCCCCGACGCGACTTTGAAAAATTTCATTTCAGTGAACTTGTAAATCTGAAATAATCGCAATACCACCCACTCCCAGAACACTTGAGTGTTAGAACAATGCCATCGAGTAGGTATTATTTTGCTGCTAAGATAAACTCGAGGTTGCTAACCCTTAGCAGAAAACTCCACAACTAAGGATATCACCAAGCTGTTGACAAACCTGATAAACGATGTTTTTTCATTAATAGACTCGTAAGTTGACATCCCGCTATTTGTTAATTTTCGATTCTAACTTTTTCCCAGAACAGAACTAGGAACGCAGCTATTAGACGCCAAAGCTGTCCCGGCTGACCTATCCATTGCCAACACCCACACATTTCTTCAGGACGACAAGGCTGAAAAATCCAGCATCAGAACCAAAGTCACCGACGCGACTTACTCGAAAACATCGAGCCTATATCCTTTTTACAACGATCTGAAACTCGCATACAAATACCAATTACTTAACTATGCCATTGGCTCCGAAGAGTACCGAGTTCTGACGGACCTTTTTAATTTTTCGCTTGACTTGATACTGCGTGAGGGCGTGAGGTTCAGCCTGCTGCTGCCTGATGAAGTCCTCGCTGACGAAGGACATGTGTTACTGAACGGAAAGGGAACTGAGGATGGTCCTGTGTCGACAGAGGTTGCTGCTGTTGATACGTCCATTCCGCAGGGCGTCGAAGATAACAAGCCAGAGCAGGAAGAAGACGCGTACGAAGAAGATGAGTTCGAGGCTGACGTTCTTGACGGTTTCCAGAAGATCTATGCAGATGTGCAGGAACAATATGGAGAATCTTTTTTCGTGCTTACGCAAAACGGTCCCCTTTTTTCAACCAACAACGGCAAATCCACTCTAGATCCTCGAGACTTCAAGATTCCGTCGATATTCAACACAACTCGCAGCCTGCCTTACTCAGGCCCTACCGCATCTTACCAGCTTTCATATATTTCGCCCAAGATATCAATGGTTCCTCATCCTGCCATTCCTCCCACTGAATTTATGACAGGTTTTGTACATCCCAGCAGTGTCTCTTTACCTCTTCCCAAGTTTTTGAATAATGGCCCATATCAAAGTTTTGCGCCTACAGTTGATCAGGCTAATGCTGTTGTTGATGAAACAGTCGTGAATACTGTGTGGTATGAAAAATACTCGAAAAAGGTTGCTGAATCGAACGGCGCTATCCAGGCTATCATTGATGATAAAGTTAATGAAGCCAAGGCGTCACAAAATGGTGATTCTTCCAAACAGGAGAATGGCAAGAAATCCGAGGAATCTAGCGATAACAACGATAAGGGTGATGTAGAAATGCCTGATGTAGACGCTTCCACTGACGCGATTTCTCCCGATACCGCTGTTGAAAAGATCTTGTCTGAGACTGCTGAAGAAGATCTTGACTTCTTAAGCACGTTAACATGGGCGCCTGATCACTTTATTGATGAAGATGAAATTGAAGCTGCCAAGACCAACACTGAGCAGGCCCTGCTCTCGCGCCTTATTCTTGAATTGCAAAATAAGCAGCGCGTGCGTTTGGCTAAGAGCGATGCATCCGCTTTCGTAGTCACGCCCGAGGAAAGACGACTGGCAATCAAGATTCAAAATATCCTTGCGCGGCTGGTTGGCGAGACCACGCCTGCGGAGTTGCAGGTGCAGCCTTCACCCAAGTACCCAGTGCTACAGGCTGCGTACCCTGGTGTCTTACAGGTCAGCGAAGTAAAGCAGCCTCAATCCTCCGGTGGTATGCGCCCTAGTAGGTACACAACCAAGAAATATCGCAAACAATAATAGCTAGGTTTAATGATTGGGAATGGAGGGAAAAAATATAATAAATATATCTAGCACATTTAATAATTCTCATTGTTAAAACAGTCACTGCGAAACGGTATAGAGCTAACCTTGGATGGGTTATGTTAGCCAAATGCCAAAGTAACTCCTGCCTAATACTTTAAATTCATGGTGAATCAACATGAATCAATTAAATCTTTAGATAATTTTTATTTTCCTCAAAAATAATTAGTACACTCAATATAGCAAAGTAATTAAACTATGGTCTCATCCACCTTTTTGCATTGGTTCTCCAGAACAGAGATTTAAATTGAAAGCTGAGAGTTTTTGTGATTAAAATAAGAGACCTAGGTGTTACAACCTAGAATATCAGATTTACGAATTAGATTGTTGTGGATATTACATAACTTTATCTAATCACATGATGGTATTTTTTTCGGTTTGGAGAGAATTCTTCTGGAACTTTCACCGTCCAAAGTTTAAAAACATGACCATCTGCTCTTCGTTTTTCTTCCCACCTACCTTTGATTTGATTCATCATTATCCCCACACGAAACATAAATATACACAATGTCACAAGCTGAAACTTACAAAGCTGAAGGCAATGCTGCCTTCTCTGCCAAGAGATTTGATGCCGCCGTCGAGCTTTTCACCAAGGCCATTGAGGCTTCTGAGACCCCCAACCACGTTTTATACTCAAACAGATCTGCCTCGTACGCCTCGCTGAGACAGTTTGACAAGGCATTGGAAGATGCTAATGAGTGTGTCAAGATTAACCCTAGTTGGGCCAAGGGCTGGAACAGAAAGGGTGCTGCTCTGTTTGGCCAGGGTGATCTGGTCGGTGCTAAAGATGCTTACGAAACCGCCATTGAGAAGGAGCCTAGCAATGCCATGGCCATCAGCGGCCTGAAGAGCGTTAATGAAGCAATTGAGCGTGAGGCTGCTGCTGACGGCACTACTCCCGATATGGGCATGGGTAGCATGTTTACCGATCCCCAGGTTCTCGCTAAGCTGGCCAGCAACCCCAAGACCAGTGAGTTCATGAAGGACCCCAACTTTTTGACTCAGTTGCAAGAGGTTGGAAAGAACCCCATGGCTGCTATTCAGAGCGCCTCTAAGGACCCCAGATTGATGCAGGCTATTGCTGTTGCCTTGGGTATTGATACTGAGATGCCTGATGCTCCTGCCGCCGAGGAGTCTAAGGAGGCCCCTAAAGAGGCCCCCAAGCCTAAGGAGACCCCCAAGGAGCCTGAACCCGTTGTCGAGGAAGAGGTCGACCCTGAAGAGGCTGAGAAGAAGAAGAACAAGGTGCTTGCTCTCGAGGCCAAGGCCGAGGGTAACACTCTCTACAAGCAGCGTAAGTTTGACGAGGCCATTGCTCTATACAACAAGGCCTGGGAGCTGGACTCCGACATCACGTACCTCAACAACAGAGCTGCTGCTGAGTTTGAGAAGAAGGATTATGATGCTGCCATTGCTACCTGCAAGTTGGCTATTGAGCACGGAAGAGAAGTCTTTGCTGATTATAAGCTGCTTGCCAAGGCATTTTCCCGTGCTGGTACTGCTTCCCAGAAGAAGGGTGATCTGAAGGGCGCCATTGAGTACTTTAACAGAGCTCTTACCGAACACAGAACTCCTGACACTCTGGCCAAGCTGAGAGCTGCTGAGAAGGAGCTGAAGACTGCTGAGGCTGAGGCCTATGTTAACCCTGCTCTTGCTGATGAGGCCAGAGATGCTGGTAACGCCAAGTTTAAGGAAGCCAACTGGCCTGAGGCTGTCAAGCTTTACACTGAGGCCATTAAGAGAGCGCCCAAGGACCCCAGAGGTTACGCCAACCGTGCTGCTGCGTACCTGAAGTTGATGTCATTCCCCGAGGTTGTCAAGGACTGTGATGCTGCCATTGAGCAGGACCCCAAGTTTTTCAAGGCTTACTCGAGAAAGGCCACTGCCCAGCTTGCTATGAGAGAGTTCCAAAAGTGTATTGCTACTCTTGAGGCGGCTCGTGCTATTGATCCTGAGGGAAACCATGCTGGTGAGATTGATGATATTTACACCAGAGCCTTGCAAGGCAGATTCCAACGCCAGGAGAACGAGACTGAACAGGAGACGCTTGATCGCGCAAGCAAGGACCCTGAAATTGTCGAGATCCTGCAGGACCCTATTATGAACACGATTCTGCAACAGGCCCAAGGCAACCCTGCCGCGCTCAGAGATCACATGAAGAACCCTGAGGTACGCAGAAAGATCAACCTGTTGGCTGCGGCTGGTATTATCCGGACTCGTTAAGAGTATAGACAGATGGACGTCTAATTCCGAAAAAAGAAAAAAAAAAGAAAAAATAAATAAAAATGTATTTAAACGAATTTATCATGGAAATTATAATACGGTATGTTGATTTAGGATATACCCAATACCAAATGATGGAAATCGATTTTTGTCCACCACTGGGACAATGGCTGAAAATTGTATTTTTATGCATGGTTAATTTGGAACTATTGATGGTATCAACAATTGTATAGATGTACAAGAGTAGTAGATGTGACATTTATCATTAATTCTTGAAAGGTTTTTTTTTTTTTTTTTTTTTTTTTTTTTTTTTTTCCGAAACCGAAGACCATCGCCGTAGTCGTTATTGTCATGTATAGCGACCGTGGGTCAAAAAAAAGGGCATCTTTTCAAACTATGTGTGCCATATTGCCCAATTAAGCTTATCTCGGATTACTCCGTAACTTTTTTTTTTTTTTTTTTTTTTTGGTTTTATTTGTTTGGGTCGATAAGCCTCTGTGCAGCCAAAAAATAATATGAAAAAAAAAAAAATAGTTGAATATAAAAATAATAATAATAACAACAACAATAATAATAGCAAAAGATTCTACTTGTTAATTATTATTTGTTTATGACTATTATACATGTATGTCGAGATTAATCTACTCGACATGGCTGCTTTTAACCAATTATTCTACCAACTCGGCGTACCAAAATACTGGGGAAAGAAAAGGAATTACTATTATTACCAGTAAAAATCAATAATTCAAATGACGGAAAAAATATTACCGACGCATTAATAAAAAAAAAAAAATTCTTTAAATTATTGTCATTTTCACTTCTTTTAATATTTTTTTTCTTTCTTTCTTTCTTTCGTTCTCATCTCCAATTGCTGCTACATTCCCTCTTTACCATGACCCATCATACTCGAGTCTCTAAAGCCCTCCGGCTTGTTCAGGTTGGCTGCGCTATCTTTTGGTGTCTACTTGTCGCTGGCCCATCCTTTGGCTTTGCGGCGCTGAAACCTGTCCTGGTCTCTGAAGGCGTCTACCGACAGTTTTGCACTCCCGACGAAATTGAAAGCGGCGTACGGATATGCCAGCAGCAAGAGCTCAAGCTGAACATGATCTTTACTATTGCGGCAGTTCTTACTAACGTTTGTGCTCTTGTTGTGGGCCCTACCCTTGATACTTTTGGTCCCAAGGTCTGTGGTCTCATTGGTACCTTTCTTATTGCTGCCGCATGCTTCATTCTTCGCTCGGCATGGCTGATTACACTTTTTGATGGCTACATTGTAGGCTACACTTTACTGGCATTGGGTGGCCCCTTCACTTTCATTTCCTCATTCCAGCTTTCCAACACCTTCCCGCAGTCTTCTGGTCTCATCCTTGCGCTGCTGACCGGTGCCTTTGACGCCTCGTCGGCTGTCTTTTTAGTTTACAGAATCCTGTACGAAAAGTCCGGCGGCACCTTCCACCTCTCCAATTTCTTTTCTTATTTCCTGGCCGTTCCTGTGTTCATTCTGCTTGCCCAGATTTTTATCATGCCCAGTAATTCGTATAGCACTCTTAACGATCTTGCTTACGAAGCCATGGAGGCTGATGATGATGACTGCTGTGATAGCGAGACCTCTACAGTCAATGAATCAACGGGACTTCTTAACTCTCAGGTCGTATCTACTGAAGCTGGCGACTACACAGAAGATCTTGTTGATCCCAACCCTGTAGGAACCGTTGCAATCACCAAACAGGACGGTAAGAAACATGAACCACATCACAATGAAAATATTGATAACATTAGTGGAGTCTGGGGAGTCCTCCATGGTGTCTCTGTTGGCGACCAGCTTAAAACGCCTTGGTTCTACCTTATGGCCATTTTTACCACTATCCAAATGCTCCGAATCAACTACTTTGTCGCTACCGTCTTCTCTCAGTACTCCTATCTACTTGGCTCTTATGAGAACGCGGTTATTCTTAACAAGTTCTTTGACGTGGCTCTCCCTCTTGGTGGCATCATAGCGATTCCATTTATTGGCCTTGTGCTTGACAACTTTTCAACATTTACCGTCCTTTCCATCCTGCTCACCATTACCAGTACGATTGGTTTCCTTGGGCTAATCCCCAACTCCTTCGCTGCAGCATACATGAACGTGGCGCTGCTCGTGGTTTACCGACCATTTTACTACACGGCTGTGTCCGACTATGCTGCAAAGGTTTTCGGCTTTGAAACGTTTGGCCGTGTCTACGGCGTCATTATCTGCATCTCTGGCGTCTTCAATATGCTACAAGCAAGCCTTGATAAGGCCACTCACGGAGTTTTCAAGGGCAACCCAATCCCCGTGAATATCTGTTTACTCACTAGTACCGTTCTCATTGGTGCCGCCTTGCTAACCTATATCCGGACCCAGCTTAAGTCTATCAAGCAGAAAAAGCTCGAGAGCGCCATTGTAAACGTTCCCGCTGATATCTTCCCTTAGGCCCGGGAAACACCTCCCGCCCTCCTAAGATAAAGAAAAGTATAAACCTTATCAGAAATCACTACACCGAAATTGGGATTTTTATATCGGGTATGAACCTTATCTTTATGTTTTTTTTTCTGATTAGATCTAGTCACCGCCATTATATCTATCAATCCTTCACCTACAATGGCACTTTCTACGCATACCTCAAACCTATCAGCTAGTAACTGAAATATGGTCCATAAAAAAAGTTTACGAAATTTCCCAAAAAACAAAAAAAAAAAAATTATATTCAAACAGGAGCAGCATAATCTCACGCAGAACGATCAGATAATAATTTTTTTTTAAAATAAGATATTTTAATTATGTGATAGTTGAATGGCATATAAACTATAATGTATATTTCATTTTAAATTAATAGCGTGTATACCACCCTTTGGACTCCAAACCTGCACTAACACGGTTTTCCATAGATCTTAGGAAAGGATCTAAACAATTATTATCTAAACTCTCCCATGCTTTCCCAATCGCCTTATAAATGTGCCCTTTCAATTGGATTTTAGTACCCTCAAATGATTCAAGGTCTGGTTAAAGCAAATCAATATACTTTTTAAGCTTAGCACAGTAGAAGGTCTAATATGGTTTCAATGATAGTATTTTCTGTTGAATAAGGCAAATCCATTGCGCATTGAAAATCAGACTTTTTGTGGGATGCAAGATATCAGCCAACTATAACTACCCATTAAAATGGTTCCAATTCCTTTTTTTTGCCGTTTTATTTAGAGCTGGAGGCTATGAAAGGTGTGTGAAGCATGACTTTGGTAACTGTGAAGAAAGGATATGACACTAGATTACGCGTTACACGTCGCAAAAATTTCGAGACTTTTTCTTAGGGACGGTATATATAACATACTAGTTGATCATATTGAAGAAAAAATATATTACAAAAACAAGAAAGCAATGTGCAATCATAAAAAAAAAATACAATTAACACAATAAATACATGTATATAGAAAAAAAAAGATTTCTTATACATGAATCAATCCTCTATAATAATTATCGATAGAGAGGAAAGAAACACAAAAAAAAAAAAACCCATATACTAAAATAAGAATAAGTTAGAATGTTACCTTTTTGTCGAAAACTTGAATTTGAACCCCGCGTCATCATCTTCATTATCTTCATCGTCGTCATCATTGTCATCATTGTAACTGACCTTACTTTTGCTGCTAAGCTTGACTTGACGGGGGTTCCTTGGGGCTCGCATGTTGGTGGTCCGCATCGACGTTGCTGGTGCTTGCCGTGCCAGTGCTGTACTTGCCACAGGGGTTGAGATCCGTGTGGGGCCCGACGACGCTGTTGCATGCACTGACTTGAGCCGACGGAAGCTGGTTTTTTCAATTTCATCTTCCTCATCATCATTCTCGTCTTCGTTGTAGGCGTTGAGCTCGTCAACATCATCGTCAAATCCTCCCATAAATAGACTTTCACCATCATCACCCTCGCCATTTTTGTTGTTATTGGTATCCATGTCAATATCAATGGCTTCTGTTGGGGTCGGATCTCGAGCTCGTGGCGCTTGGGCGCTGGTGACCCAGTCTATGTGGGACTGAACACGAAACTCGTGGGGGTCAGCTTGCACCAGCGTCACTACCATGCTGCTACCACCCTTGCTAGCCCGTACATGCTGCGGCTGATTCTGTTGTTGCATGGCTACCCCGGGCCGTCGTTTGACAAACCGCTTGAAATTCTTTCGCCCGGCCCATCGGCCCTGTTCTTGCATAGGAGGGACCCGATCAGCGCGCTCCATTGGCACACTTTCAACAATCACCAAATTTTTCAGTTGTGTGATATCTTCGTCTTCTTCATTGTTGGCGATGCTGTCACCATGTTGGTAGCTGTACACATCAGTCTGCTCCTGCTTGATCTTACGAACAGCATCTGCAAATGCCACCTTGGGTCGACGCGACACTGCCGGAGTAATTTCGTCAAGTGACTCAATCATCTCAACATCTTCGCTGACATTGTACTCCGAGGTTCTCTTTTCAGGATTTGTGCTTTCAGTCTCTTTTTGATTATCCATCTCTTTTTGATTATCCAGCTTTCGTTTCTTATACTCGATTGCAGTCTGTGTTGCTTCTTCTAGCGCATTAACACTAACTAGCGCCTGTCTTTTCATCCGGCTTAGCTTTGCTACGGAGACTGACTGCTGGTCCTTTTCTACCACTAAATCTGCGTCCTCTGAAGGCTGAAATTTATCGATAACTTCATCGCTTCTCCTTGTTGGCTCCAGTGAGCTCTGGGATGCTGGTGTTGACGGCAATTTGGCCTTGGCAGGTCCTGAGGTTTGCGTGAAAAATGTAAAGATATCTTGGCTGCTCTCTCTTTTGATTCTAGGCTCCGCTACATCGGCCTCAGCAACAGTAGAGGGTGTTAATGGTGCTGGAGAAGGTTGGTGTGATGACTGTGATGAGATAGCAGCTGACTGTGAAGGGCCCACTGATGCTAAACCAAAGAAGTCCATAATATTGGCACTGCCTCCTGTACTTGTAGATGTCTTTTTAATAGCCTTTGACCGCTTCTGTTCCACAATGTGAACCTGTGTACTCTGAAAAGAAGTTGACGGTTTTGCTGGAATCTCTGCAACAGAAGTAAATGGGCGTGCTATTTCAGCACCTGTATTAATATCGTCCTCTCTTAGCAGATTGGGCATGGGCCCTCCTGGCCTAAGTCTAAACATATTGCGGCTTTCCACGGCTTTGATAGCTTTTGTAAACATAATCTGGTCCATGAGGTAAATTCCCAAAGCTTTCGTAGCTTTGTTAACGCGAACAAGAAGTTCTGTCTGCTTTATTTCTGGTGTCTCGATAACCATTTTAACTGGTATCAGCGCGCCCGATTTTAGTGCTTTATCCACGCTTACCTTGTTGTCGGTAGCCTCTCTTGCTGCCTGCTGAATAAAAGCAGCTATATCTACCACCTTAAGCTGAATATTGGGTTTAAATTGGAGAATTGAAGTTCCTCCGGCTGCAGTGATGATGGGAGAAATCTGCTTATACTGTGTTGGATCCCAGAATGCAAATGTCATACCCAGAAATAGTTTTTTGCGTTTGACGTTGACTGTTAGTTCAGGATCAGCTTCAAAATTTACAGGATCCGGTATTGATGCAAAATTCCGCTCCATTGCATCCTGAGCTTCGACCAGTGCATCGATAAACACCGGCTTGACTATGGGTATTGCGGTGCATGCGGCTTGTAGACACTTCGGAGTGATGATCCCTGTGCATTTTATAAAGCATAGCGCTGACTCGGTCACATCCTGTGTGAGCTTAATCCCTAGGGGCTCGAGCTTTGCCGTCCAGGCATTCACATTGTCTACCTTGGAGTTGTGTGCTAATATTATAGGTTTCCATTCTAATCTGATAACGAGTCGTTAGTTCTGATATTCTACAGAAACGGAGAAATTACCAACCTGAGATCACTGCCATCGCTAGTCTCGCAGCGACCAAAAGTCAAAGTGTTTGCATCAGGATTGTCTATAGTCACGGATTGATTTGTAATAGGGACTCTGTTAATATCGATTCGACCCCTTGTAGTTGAATCGGTCAAAACGACCTTGGGTTTTGACGATAATAATTTCTGGGCAAAACGTTAGATTGTTGCAAAGCTCGATATCCTGTAATAGTATGAATCAAAACGCACCGAAGAGTTTGGCAGAGGAACATCTACTCTAATAGTAGCTTGTTTTCGTGAGACGGACTTTATGTCGATGAAAAAGTCGGCATCTAGCAAGGCCAATTGTTAGACTCGTAAAAGATGGGGGGAAGCAGGGACCATACCTTTGGCGCGGCCAATGCTATATGTAATACCAGGCTTTAACCATCTTGAAACAACTATCATATAGTCAGCAAAAAACCATCTTTTCAAAAATAATCAGACCTTTGTACCTTTACCGTTGACCTCTTGCGTAATTACCCACATAGTTGGTGTACAGATGTTCCTGAGCGAAGGTGGGAAAAAACGTAAAATGTAAAACGTAAAAAAAAAAAAAAAATAAGATCCAATATATTACTTTACAAAGCGAAGAATAACAAGAAAAAAAAACATTAAATTTTATTTATATCTATCGCTCAATCGCTTCTATAATCCGGAGTCCTGCTCCGGCTTCTGCTTTGACTTTGGCTATCTCTTCTCCTTCTCGGACTCCGGCTTTGACTTGGGCTGCGTTCTGGACTGATGCTTCTGCTGTTACTTCTGTTTCTTCTGCGTCTTGGTCTTGCAGTAGGAATAACAGTCGACTCACTTGGGCCTTGCACAAACGCAAAGGCGACAGACAAGGCTTGACCCAGAAACTCAACATTGTTGGCTTCCCTAACCGCCCGTTCGGCCTCTTCGTAGGTAGGATACTCAACCAACGCATAGCCTTTTACGTAACCCGTTCTTCTGTCCAAGTTAAGATGCAGATTCTCGACTTGACCCCATTCACTAAAAAAGTCCGACACATCCTCCTCAGATGCTTCCTCGTGGATGTTGGTAGCAATAATGATCCACCCTTCAATGGCTGTAAAACATTATATTAGCAAAAGATGAAAAAAAACACAATTATCGAAATTTCACATAAAACATACACTTCACTGGCAGTCTTTCTGAATCAATTGCCGCGTTATTACTGTCTGTTGTCAATCTCAAAGTGTTAGAGACTTCATCTTCATGTCACCAAAGCCCTATGCCAGGTCGCAACAAACAAACTCACCAGTCATTTCAACCTCCATTGCACTGTAAGCAACTTCCGCAGACGCAGATTCCTCGTTTATCACAGGAGCAGACTCGTTTTGTTCATTCATTGTTTGTTTTGATCTTGTTTGTAATCGTCGATGTTATTGTTGATTAGATGGGAAAAGTGAAAATTTGAACCCGAGCTTTTGGCCTGCGTTGATCTGGGTTAGGTTTCACGCTACATCGTCCTTTTTCATTCTAGGGAATTAAGATCTTCCTGTACCATCATCAACCCACAAACGATCTGAAACTACTCGTTATATTTGCTTGCATCAAAAAGATATTGACCAAGTTATTAAACAGAGATTAGATACTTTTTATAGGTTGAATTTGATTCATATAATTTCTTCCTTTCTACACAATTGCAGACTATTAGTTTTCTGAAACCTGGCAAAAGACGCAATGACGGAACTTGACAAAGACTCTGCGCATCTGCTCACAGCATTATCTAAACCCAACCTGTATGTCATTTTGAAATCCTTTTTTTCACCAATTCAATTTTAACTCATTTTGTTTTGTCCGTTTAGTAAATCCGTTGAGATCCTCCCTTTTCTAGACCCCGCGACACTTGATCCATCAGACAGCAATATTAAGCCATATGGATCTTTTGTTTTAATAGATACAGTTCTCGGTATTCCTAAACGAGCACTTTACAAAGTATTCAATACTATCATTCATGAATACAACTCGCTACTTTCTCAAGTTGAACGACCAGACGCTGACGCGGAACAATGGGATCGACTATATAGACTGACAGACATCATCTGCTTGGTGACATATGACAACCTGACCGCCATCAATTCCCGGAAAAGATTTTTGCAACGCCTGGTAGGTATAGATTCTGGGAATGCAGTTAATGCATTAAAAAAAGAATTGTCTTGGTTGGAATTGCTGTTCAGCTCCCCTCTGCCCAAGCAGACGAAATCTAGTATGCTTTGGCAGCACAGGACCTGGGTATACGATAAGCTTTCATATTTATTATCAGCCGATTACAAACAAGCAAAGTTGGTAATAGATATACAAAAAGAGCTTGATCTGGTGATACGAGCCAGCGAACTACATCCACGAAACTACTATGCATGGAGTTATGCCCGACGGCTCTCATACTTGAGCTTAACAAACGAGGAGTTCAAGGCAGTTTTAAAGAAAGTATTTCAGACGTGCAGGCTACATGCTAGTGACATTTCATGTTGGACATTTCTAGCCTTTCTTCTGACAAACTCTGCGCTTACCCCTAGCACAACGACGCAGTTTTACTTGAATCAGATTCTCGACTACGTTGAAATCGTGGGAACAGGCCATGAATCCATCTGGTCAGCTGTGAGGCTGATAGTTGTTTACCAGGTAAAAGTACTTGGAAGCTTTGATGGATATGACTTAGTTGTGGGGAAACTCAATGGCAAGTCTGGAGTCGAGAAGATAGAAACATGGTTATCTAGAATTCATAATGCTGAGCATGCTTAGTCTTAACTCCAGATAAGTTTACTAAAGATGTACAATACTTAAACATGCTTTTCTATATATTGCCTTTTTGGAATTTAAATAATCGTAGAGTATTCACCTAAAGTGTGTATATATAAATGTAGTATGATAATAATACTTTATCGCTGAGATGGTGATCTTGAACCAACCTGTCTAAGCTTTCATCGATTCCGAATTTAGGTTTTGGCACATATTATTGAACCCCCAGTTAGAAATGATTTGGGAGTTACCCGGAGTTTTCAGAACATCAAAAAAAATTTTTTTCTAACGTTTTAACCTTTTTTTCCTCCGTGAGAAACGTCTTCTACACCCTAGTATCACGTACCTACCCCAGCTCTAAAATGGTCCAGAAAGCTTTAAAGAAGAAGGATACCGCCTCCAAGGTTACCAAGGGTAACAGAAAAGCGTATGTTTACTACAGCTCGATTTTTGAGACCACTCTAAATTTTAGTTTTACACAAATCTAACATCAACTTTAGTCCCAAGAAGGCTGCCCCCAAGAAGCTAGCACCTAGAAGAAAGGGTGCCGTTACCGATGCCAGAATCCTGAAAAGACATTCTGCTGCGCTGACTTCCGCTACTGAGAAGCTTATTGCCTCGAGAGTTGGTCACCTTGAACTGCTGAAGGGAAACAGAAGAGAGATTGAGAAGGCTGAAAGAGAGAAGAAGGAAAAGGAGAGCAAGAAGAAGAAATAAACGCTCTCGAATATTTCCAATCGCGTATTACAACTACCAATCTTTTGTCTTTTCTTTTCTCCGCATATTTTCATATTTATTTATTCATTTAGCGTTCTTGTTGTTTTCATGATTCTGTTTGTGTTGTCTATAGAAGTGTTTGCTCGTATTTTCTTTATCAATCTAATCTATTGAATCGTTGTAATTTCCACTTCTGTAACAGTAAAAATTTCGAAATTGTTTGAATTTCTACTTTGCTTCCATAAAAAAAGTCGTTCCACCTTCATTTGTCTCTTTGCCAGACATTTACCTTCTTTTAAAACAGCATCAACACAACACACACTCAACATAATGTCATCAACAATTGCTAGACGCGTTCTTCAAGCTCCTAAAAAGCCACTTACGGCAGCACAGCGTGATTACTTAGAAAAGGTGATCCGTGTCGACCAGGCCGGCGAGTTAGGCGCCGACTTCATTTACGCTGGCCAGCATGCCGTGTTTAAGCGCAAGACACCCAAGTTGGCGCCTCTTATTAAGCATATGTGGGATCAAGAAGTTCATCACCACGACACTTTTGACAAACTCCAGACTGAGCGTCGCGTGCGCCCCTCATTATTCACACCCGCATGGAAGGTTGCGGCCTACGGCCTTGGTCTCGGTACCGCTTTGATCTCCAAAGAGGCGGCAATGGCCTGCACTGAGGCTGTTGAGACCGTCATTGGTGGCCATTACAACTCACAATTGCGCTGGTTGCATGAGAATTTCCCCGAGGAATTTGGCGATGAAACTGAAATGGGCCACATGAAGCAGACAATCAAGCAGTTTCGCGACGACGAGCTGGAGCATCTTGAGACTGCTATCGAGCATGATTCAAAGAAGGCTGTGCCTTACATTTTGTTGACCGAGACAATCAAGGCTGGGTGCCGAGCTGCCATTTGGACCGCCGAGCGGTTGTAAGCTTTGCATCTCGCAAATCTCCAACAGTCGAGTATTCATCTACACTCTACTGTCTTCACTTTTTTGTTCTGAGAATGTGTGGATGTAGTATGTAAATAACCAGTTAACGTTCACAATGATTTGATAAGATTTATATTTTTTTTTCAAGTACAGACATATTGCTTGGTTTGATTTCTAAACCAATGATGGAGTGTATATGTAGTATAGTGTTGTACGTAACCCGTTCAAGTGCTGTTATTGGTTTAAACCTCCCAGGGCGTGAAAACATTTTCGTCAAACCAACGCAGAAGGCCTTCTCTAATGACAGCAGGTTTGTTGCGCACGCTCACGTCAAAAACATGATTTTCCAGTTTAATGTAACTGAGTGATTTTGATGGCAGCTGGGCATTGATGAACCTTTCCACACTATGCTTGTATCGGACCCAGTCTTCTATTTGATATGATACGTACTGGCCAAGATATGGCTTTGTATGGTTGTTTCGCAAATGAAAGAAGCGTAGGTGAGGCATGCAGTGGAGAAGCTTGTCAATGGCATTGTTAGAATCCAATGAAGGTGAAGGGGCAGACACGCTTAAACCAGTTAGATTAACGCAATCTCGCAGTGTGAGAAGAGCCTTCATAGGGAGCGGTTTATAAACATCTTTGAATGAGATTTCTTCAACACCATCGAGAGCAAGCTGTTTAAGTGTATGGCAATGCGAAGTGGTTATAGAGTCGACATAATGCTGGCAGTGCTCACTCCATGTCATGTCACTGCGACTTCGTGCTATGTTAGACCGAATGATAACACTTAGTGATTGCAGCCCGCGTGTGAGGTCTTGGAAAAAGTTTGGAACATTATTTACAAACTGCTCAGACCAATCAATTTCAAGTGACTGTAGCTTCCGTAACTTGGGACCAAGAGGCTGCACAAATCGCACACTGCTAATGTCGGCGCCATTCACACGCACCTCGTCTTCAGTCTCAAAACCAATCATGTCGGTCCCTGCTAGCTTTAAATGAGTTATTGTTTCTAGCTCAACAGCCTGATCAAGAATTTGAAAGTCAATGCCTCCGTTAACAGTAATGCCATCAAGCCCCAGATGCGTTAATCTCAACTTTGTGTTTTCTGAGTTTTTGGCTAACAAGGTCCCAAAGAAAGCTGGAATGGCCTGGTCATCTACCGGACTTTGTGAAGGGTTCATCGAAGCAAACGCAAATCCGCTTCCTACTTCATGGCTCAGATGAAGCTCGCGGCCCAGATAAAGGGCTCGAAGGTTCTTAATAGTGTCAGGCGAATTTGAAATCATCTTGGCAATAAGCACTAGAAACTCAGATGACAGATAGGGACGAATTGTTAGGTGCCGCAAATTAGGAAAGACCATCTGGGCGATGCTTCGCGACACTTTATTGTTTCTTAATGCCAGGTCCAAGCACAATGTCTCAATGTATTCAGGCCGTGCAATTTGCTGCACTAGATCAACAGTAATCTCAGGTGATGCATCCCAGACCAAACTTGCCAGATTTGGCATGCTCGGGAAGACATCTTTTACAAATTGGCGAATCTCGAGGTCGGGAAGATCCATAGAGTTGAGGCATTCAAACCGGCGGACATATCCTGCTTTCACCTTGTCTGCCCGCAGTGTCTTCATACACCGCCTCAGCCCACCTACTGTGCGGACAGACGTGTACGAAAAATAGCGAGATTCGTGATCAGCCCGCGAAATGTCATCTGCATCCTCATCTACTGTTGAAGGTTTGAGTCGTTTGTATGTGAATTCCTTATTAAAGTGTCTATGCGCCGAGTCAAATACAATGCACTGATAGAGCCGCGAAACTGTGGAACTATACAAATCTTTGCATGTTAAGCATAGCCGAAAAGCATCTGCTTGTAAGCATTCTTGTGCTATCAGACTTCTAATTTCAAATGGTAGGCCTGATAGCGATGCAATGGAAACAGTTTGTTTTGTCCTTTTTAAATGAGTGGGGTTTTTCTTATTTGTTGTGCAATTGTTTGTTCTTGGCGCAGTCTCCATTTCCATCATTTCTGGGGAAGAAGAGTATGCAATATCGTAGAAATTATCGTCGCTGTAGGCGTCAGATAAAGAGCTTGTGGAGGAAGAGAAAGAGGATGAGCTTGAGCTGTCACTTGACTGATAGTTTGATCGCTTCTGGCATGGATAGGGTAAGGTCTTGGAGTCTGAAACTGAAATTACGGGCTGCTCTGAGTAGCAAAACGGTAAAACTATCGGGGACATTTTAGTAATAGAGTAGAATGCGAGTAAAAAATTGCTGAAATCTTTGAACAACAAGAAAAAAAAGGATACATCTTGAGTCTTATATATCTTTTTTTATATAAATTACCACTTGCTAAAGAATAAAGAACGGGAGTGTTTACCGAAATATTTGAAAAATTTCAGTTGTCATTTTTTGTTGTTGATGGGCAAACCGTTGGGCAGTAGAAATGATGATCAGATAAATCCTGTTTCGGAAGTGTCTCAAAAAGGAAATACAGGATCTGATTAGCCACTGTCGTATACGAGCTGGTAGCCATTACTATGAGTCTTCGCCCTTTAGCGCGCACTCGAGTTGAAAAATTACATCAACGAACATTTCAAATTCTCGCAAAACCACAAAATTCACCAAATTCTGCATATTTTACGCTTATTGTACCATAAAAGTCTTTTTTCTTTTCTATATTTACAGGCACCTATCAAAAGAATAATCAGTGCAAAAAGTTAGAACTTATTTCACTTGTTAATCAAGAGCTACAACGGTAAGGTATAATATTGAGTCAATTTTTGCAATGTTGAGAGCCTCTATGATGATTAGTTCTCCGGTTTCGGTCGTAAAAGAGTTACTTGAAAACTCACTTGACTGTGGTGCTAGCTCTGTTTTGATTCAAACCGACAGTACCACACTTGCTTTTCTGGAGGTGCGCGACAACGGGCCTGGAGTCAGCACGACTGACCGGATACTCTTGACTGCACCTAGCTCAACGTCGAAAATGAAATTACTAGATGAAGAACTCCAATATTTAGGGTTTAGGGGTGAAGCACTTGCATGTATTGCAGATTTGAGCGAATCGCCGCCAAATATTAAGATGAGGGTTACGACCCAGACAAGAGAAGAAAAAATGGGCCAAACATGGCTTGTAGACAGAAGTGGTCAAGCTGTGCATCCGTAAGAAAACTATAATCACCAAAGCTCGTATTTTGAGACAGTGGTGATTTCCATCTGGTTGAATCATCGACCATAGAAAGTGGCTAACTGTGATTTGGCTGGGACAGGTTCAAATCGGTTGCTGGTCAAGTTGGGACAACAATCACGCTCAATGGTTTGTTTGCACGATATCCAGTGCGAAGAAAGATTTTGCTCAAAGAAAGCGCAAAAAATATAGTTAAAATACGGCATCTATTATTGTCATTTTCGCTTGTATATCCTAAAGTTAGAATTGAGCTGCGAATCAGAGGCACCAACTATAAGCCACTGGTGTTCAACCCTACGGCAGAACCTAAAGAAAAGTTGGCACAAGTTTTTACATTACAAAAGGTAGCTAACTTGAACAAAGTAGAAGTTAAACAATTCAAAAATTGGGACTGGTCGACGGTTCTTCCAAAGCTCAACTCAGCAAATGTTAAGCATAGTGGAGCAACAGATTCTAAAGAAAAAATTGGATGGGATTACTGTTTATTTGCAGTTAACGGCAGGCCGTTAAACCCAACACTCCCAGTTACGCGCAAGATCATTGCTAGTATCAACTCCCAGCTCTCTGGTATTCTCATCTCTAAAAGTAGTGATGGTATAGTTTCAAGTATCAGTCCTATGTGGGTGATTTCTATTTCCTCAGTAAAATCTCAAGACTTTGACATTCATATTGAGCCATCAAAAGATGACATTTTGTTTTCAGACCTGCCGAAAGTTCTAAATATAATCAGTGAATTCTTAAGTCAATATTACCAACGCACACCGGTTGAGAAAAAACAGGAAATATCTGAAGAGAGCTCTGCATTACAAGACAGATATACGTTGATGAAGAATATAACCACTCTCAGTACGGTGCCTTTTTCTCAGTATCATGATGTCCATAATCAGAAAAGTCCACAGTCACCTCTTCTTGAAAATCAGAAAAATACTCCGACCAGTTCTAAAACCCTACAGTCAAAAACAGACAATATTAATAGATCTGGAACGCCATTCAAACAGCATTCAATAACCTTCACTGCATTTGGTGCCAAAAACCAGGAACTTATGCCTTTGATCAGTTCGCCAATCTCCTTTAAAAATGAGTCCTCTACCAGTCTAAGGCTACCTAGGCAATCCCCAGTACAAAGTACACAGTCACAGATCACTCCTCCTCATAAAAAAGGTCAGTATACGCCTACTAAAACCAATGTGATGAGACGGAAAAACAGTGTTTCCAGATTTGACGGCCTAGTGTCTCAGTACATGTCGCCCAGAAGTAGCCCTGTTAGTGCCAATCTAGCCAGGTTTTCTTCACCTTGCGTTGGCAACTATCCAGTACGACAGAACCAGGCAACTCCACAGACTACGACTGATCAAATAGCAAAAAGTCAACTATCGTTATCGCCATCCTTAGTGCCACAAACAACTCCAGCTGTATCACGGGCAGTAGTTACAAGGTCCACCAGAGTGACTAAACCTGTAAAAAAATCTATGCTCAAAGGCCAAATGACCATCCCGTCAATGTTTGCCAAATTCTCGGGACCTGTGAAATATACGCGCGAAAACACTAATGCTTATTGGATTACCATGGAATCAATTCGTCGCAAAGGCCATATCAAATTTGCACCCTCTTTTCAAGGACCCCAAAATTGTTTGGCGTCGGATTTACTCTTGTTACTAAATAGTAGGCATAGCAGTGGCATCTACAAAATCAACCCACAAATGACTCTAAATGGCTGGATCATTTTGGAGTAAGCAGTACAAAGCCTGGCTCAGCTTTATTTTGCACAAATATGAATATAGTAATAAATATTAATTGAATAGATACATACACTTATGAAGTTGCTTTTTCGTTTATTCTTTTTTTTTTCCTTTTCTTTTTCTGTTTATAATATTGTTTGGTCCTCCCCCTTTTGATTTCCAGTTATGAACTCGTTTCATATGATTTTTTTTCTGTCCTTCTTATTCCACTCCAAGTCCCTTAGTGCTTGTCTGTGGAAGAAACAGCACAGTAGTGGTCCTCTATCGAGATGGCCTCGTATGTGCCTTGCATGCTTGTAAAAATGCTGTACTCGTAACCCTGGACGTCTGAGACAACGTTAGTCTCGACAACCTTACATTTGTTACGGGCGGTGCACTCGCTGCGTGTGTACACAAACGAGAAGGGTGGTGTTCCCTTGAGATGGAAAATAATCTCAGCTTGGTCACCCTCATGAATGTCCTGAATAACTGTGGTGCCCTCGGACACAATCACAGAGGGAATCTCGTGAATATACTTCACATCATGTGGAGGCAGCTTAACAAGGCAACTCGAAGAGCTGTCGCGGAGCGTGAGCAATGTCAAGTTACCGGGTGCAGCGGCCAATCGCGAGAATGGCGACGTGGTCGTTGCACGCTGCTTCTTGCCGTTGAAGTCGTACGTAATCTCAAATGGCGGTACACCGTTCAGTCCAAATGAAATGCGCTCACCGACACAGTAGTCGCGTTTAGGATTGATAGGTGCAAGGTAAGGCACATCAGAAACAAAGATATATACTCGCTCATCTTCACGGAAAAGCGTGCGTCCGCATCCGTTAGCATCCGAGACAGAATTCAGAGTCACGGTATGCTTGCCCAGACCCAAGCCCTTGTAGATGGACCGGATCAGATGCTTCTTGTCGGCAATATCGCGGATCTTGACTCTTTCAGACTTGGTGCTATCCTCATGGTGCACTGTTAAGCTTACTGTGAATGGTGCTTTACCTGTAAGTGTGATGGGAATGGGATCAACGGAAGAATCCTCAAGTTCGGTGTTAACACAAAGCTTGTAAGTCTTGCCGCGGTCAGCAAAAGCTACTGTTGGGAGCGGGTTGACGACCTGCTTAACAACAATGGGGGTGAAATCAAAGGATCGGAGATCAGACTGTGAATAGATACCATCAGAAACACCGGTAAAAGAGTACCTGTAAACACCGGCCTTGGAGTTCTGCAGGCCGAGACTGGCATACTTAGTAGCTACGGCAAACTTCTGCTTCAGGTAATTTTTAGGACCGTTCACATCATAGTAAATCGTGTAAGGAGAAGACCCTAAAAAAAGTTAGTAAGCGGGTATATCTAAGAAAAACAAAAAGTGACTTACCAGTAACACCCAATTCCAAAACATCCTCTTCGTTTTCGCAAATGGCACGTCTCTCATACAGGTTGTCGTTAACCTGCGTGAGCAAGCTAGATTTAATTAAGCTGAGCTGGGGTCTTTCAATCCAGGAAACGTCAAATGACTTGGAGTCCTTTACATCACCAGGGCAGTACGCGTCTTTAACTGACAGAAGAGAGTACACACCCTTCTGGTTGATTTGAATCAATTCACCATTAGCGCGATGCATAGTGGTGCTCTTGTCGACAGTAGTTCCATCAGGCTTGGTATGTCTGTAACTAATGTCCCAAGGACCCTCACCGCTAAGCTTGAGAGGCAGGCCAATAGCCTTACCCTCAAGGGTCTTGACCTCCATGGAGCCATCCAATGGCAGGAAAGCAGCAGCAGGACGATCACGTCTAACATCAACATAAATGTCACGTTCGTTAAGAGAAGTAACACAACCATTGCTGTCTTGAACGGAAATAAGAGAAATAGTGTATCTACCACCTAGCTTTAGAGCAGGAGTAGAAAGGTGCACAAAGTTATCAGTGATTTCCTTTTCTGTGAATGCCTTGCGCTGGGAAGAACCGTGAACAATCTCGTAATTTAGGGTGAAAGGAGGGATACCATTAAGAGAAGCACTGAAGTCAATTGAATCACCAGAGCAGCACTTACGTCTTTGGTCAGGGTTAACAAACGAAGCACTAGCCACTGCTCGGATAGTCTGCTCGGTACTGAACTCAGGACCAGACAGCTCAATGTTCTTGTAAACCTCATCACCAAGTTTGAAGAACTCGTATCTGTAATTACCAGCAGAAGTAGGCTTGAACTCGACCTTATCACGAGTTTGTAAAATTCTCTTGTATTCAGACTTGATAATAACATTGTCGCGAATAATTCTGTAGTTAACCACAAATGGAGGGTTACCAGCCAGAGCAACATCAGCAGTAACACCGACAGGGCCAGCACATTTATCATCAACGCTGGCAAAATTAACCTTGATGGATGGCTCAGGCGGGACATAGACGAGACAGGTAGCTGGTTCCAAAACAGTACCCTTGCAGTAGTTGCCACTAAGTTCAGTCAACTTGTATGTACCAGAGTCTTGAGCAGTAATACTGCCAAGGAGTCTTGAGAAGTTGTAGGAAAAGCCAAAGGCAGATTTACTGTTAGAGTCATCCTCAAGAGGAGCATACTCAAACTCAGCCTTGAAAGGGCCATCTGAAGCATCAACACCATTAATAACAATAGGGAGTTTTGCAGTGCTACCCTTGCGAAGCTTGATGGGGTTCTCAGGGCTGCAGCCCTTAAAGTTAATTTGAGGGCGGGGGTGAATTTGGAAACCATAAGCCAGAGATTTGGAGTACAATTGTCCAGGGTTTTCGCGGTTGTTATAAATCTGCGTGTAATTTACAACGTTACCCAGTGCGTCTTCAACTTCATCAATATAATAAACCCAATCGCCAGTGGTGCTGAGAACAGTATCCATTTCAACATCAACAGACTGTGAAGATGCCCACGACAAAGGCTCTTTATCTTTCCAGAAAAAGTACTTTCCAGAGGTAGGGAAATAAGAAACAGTCGAATTAAGAGGATTAGAGCTTTGAACAGTCATAGTCTTTTCTTGGCCTTGAATTGATCGACTGTACTTGACTTTAAGAGGAGGAACACCATCAAGAGAGATCTTGGGGACATCGACGTCGCCTACACAATGATGAGAGCCATCAGTGTCAGTGCCACTCGAAATGAATGCAGACGGGCACTTCGATACCAGAACATCAGATCTGTAGAGTCTGATGTTTAAGTTCGAAGCATCAGTAACTTTTGCAATTCTGTATAATGCTGGCTTGCTGACTGGAATAGCATAGTAGGAAAGTCTTGGGTCGTCAAGCTTCTCAGGCGAATGTGGCATCCTGTACTTTTTGATGTCCTTCTTTGTAAAGTTGTGAGTAGTTAGCTCACGCGTGGCAAGGTCATAGCCATTGAGTTGAATGAAAATAGGATCCGTAGCATTGAATCTGATAGGAATCAAAACCTCTGACTGATTACTGTCGTCAACACAAAATGACCGAAATGTAGGATTGAATAGGGCGGTGCTTTCGGGTAAAATATGCACAGTATGTCTACCTGACAGATGCGAATTGGTATCGAAAATGTCCTTCGTTCTGATGCGGCTGCCCGTAATGGTCAATTCGCTATCAAAAAATGTTTTCCAAATGCCCAATGCAATAGCCGAGAGCGAGAATGATGCACTGATGCTGAGTAGCAGGTTGATGATGATGAGCAATAAGATAATAACTAAGGTGACAATCTTGGTGAACGTGAGCCATGGTATCCGCAGTACTGGCAGCACTACTAAAAACGCAGTTTCAATCAAAAAGTACTTGACAACAAAGCCAAGATCTGAGAACTCAGGTCCAGAGGTAGTCGAATGGCGTCTGGCCAAGAGATCAATAATTTTGTAGGCTTGGAGAGCGACAAACAGAGCCGAAACTAGTGTTCGCTGAGTACCGACATCAAGATATTCTTCAGAAATAAGTGAATCTGCGCTGTTCTTTGCAGTGTCCTTCCTCCATGGCCTAATGGTAGGCTTTCTGGGGGTTGCCGGGGTTGGAGACGACATAGCGTTGGTGAGTAGTGTTTACCGTTTAGGACTGGGACAATGAAAGGTTTTGGGATCAGAAAGATTTGGGAAGGTTTAAAGAAAAAAAAAATAAACAAAAACTTGAGGGTTACCCGGCTGTAAAGCACGAAAAATTCACGAAATCAACACGAGGAATAAAAGCATTATGTTCTTTTTATTTTTTACCAGTAGAAGTATCTGGTATCTTGTTTAAACTATCGTGCTCATTGAATTTATCTGATACTCATGATGGCAGGAAGTTGATATACAAGCGTGATAGTTCTCTGTTGTGAATTTTATTTCTTTGGGAGTTTTGAGGTTGGATCACTATGTTAATGTATTTGCATACTGTAATTAAAACGACGTATATAGAGGAGGCTGAAGATAGATAGATAGAAAATCAGTTTACTTTTCTGGCTGAAGATAGATATCAAATATCATTGCATTCTTTTTCTTGGCCTTAGAGGATTTGGTAATAAATAATTCAGCTTCGGCTTATTACCACAATGTTCAAGTTTTTCTAGTTATATCTCGGAGATTTAAATTTGTTTGCGTATTTTAACGATGGCTGGATATACCATAGTTTATATGAGTCGTTGTAGGTCGGCTTGATTAAAGTCATCTACCATACTTCTGGAGGGATTAAAAAGTCAATCTATCAAACTGATACTGTGCTAATGGTATCCTAACCTTTTAAATGTCAGTATTATCTTATTTCATGATTAATGCAAATAATGGTTTGTTTTCTTTTTATTCCATCGCCATGTGAAACTTTACAATTTTGACAGCGAAATAGCCGTTCACTCCCAAAGCAGCCGTCTCTTGTTTCCTCCTCCCTTTCTTTTCACCAGAACTCATTAACACATTCGCTATTCAGGCCTACGCCATGAGCACTTCCAAGGACAATACTTTGGCGTCCGGAAAGGACCCAGAACTACCAAGAGACAATAATATACCGACTCCATTTTCCGAAAGCGATGGAGACGATGATGACAATAGCATAGTCAGCCAGCCTACAGTTGATGAAGACGATGAAGAAGAAAACAAGAGCGTTAATACAGATAAAGACAACTTGTCGGATCATAATGATTTTAAACCAGTACTGGGACCATATGCGCTTGACAGTATGGCATCCCACTCATTCGTATCAGCACGGCACTCACCGAATCCGCTGTCTCTGCAGCCAAATGGGACGGAACCTGTGCCACAGCTCTCACACCTGGCACCTGGCCGACAAGGACTCATCTCGCAGATTCCACGAGATGCCATTCCCGAACCCACTGCCGACGAGCTGGAACTAATTTCACAGACGCCCTCACAGTCCGCACTACTACAAGAAAAAAAAAGGTCTTCAACACAACCGAAGTCTGGAAAGCCAGAGAGTGTAGAAAGTGGTGAACTACAATCAGCAAGTAGCACCCTGCAGACATCTGCGTCTGACCCAGAGTTCCAAGCCAAAAATACAACTTGGGTCCGTCGGCGCACCTCTCTGGCAGTTAATCACTACGCCAATCTTGAGAACACACAAGGCTTTGTCGGTGCCGTTGCCCTTGCGTTTGCAGCGATTCCAGGACCAAAAAGTCTAATGGCAGCAGGAAACTATTTTTTCGACAAAGACAACAAGACATTCTATGCTAAAGGCGAGAAGCGCCCAGAGCCTCGGCCCACAGCTGCAGCAGAAATCAAGTTCAAACGTGAACACACTCGGCGCCAGATCTTTAAGCGCCGTCTGGAAATTTTTGGCTTTCTCATTAAAGAGTACGTAAAGCTTTTTGGTAAATACGTCATGACGCTTAAAGGCTTTGCTGTCACACTTTATTTTTTGCTAGTTATTGCTTTTGGCGGTATGCTTTTCTTGTTGCTTTGCAACGCTGCTCCTGCCATGACTCGAGAATGGGGTCCAAACAACAAGGAGCATTCGCCGCGGCAGATCTGGATGGAAATTGACTCTCAAATCCTGAATGCGCTCTTTTCCATAACGGGCCTTGGACTTTTCCCCATCAGGATGCGAGACTTGTACCTGTGGTTTCGAGGTCGCTACCTAGGCGATCCAAAATGCAATGACCGAATTCTTAAAATTCATAGCAAATGGTTCTGGTCGGGGTTTTCGAGCGATTGGAAACTCATGACTGTTATTCTGCTTTATATTTTTAATTCAGTCTTTCAAGTCCTGTTATGTTTTGTCATGTGGAACTACAATCGTTTCAATAGACCCCCTTGGACTACGGGCACACTAATTGGTGCTAGTTTCAGTTGCACCATTGGAGCAGGAATCATCATGTTTCTGGAAGCAAAACGCATCGACAAGTACTGCTTTCAGACAGGCAACGTGCGGGTCCTGGGCGTTCCATTCGATGAGATGCACATGAAAGGAGACGTTGATTTTGAAGCTAAGGATGACAATAATGAGCTCCAGAAAGTTAATCCGGAACCGGAACCCAAGAGGAAAGCCTCTGTTAGATTTTCCAACAGCAACCCGTTGCTCTTACAAAAGACTCAGAAAGAGTCTGTGGATGGGGATGCATCCAGTTTGGTTTGATTTGCTTTATTTATTTGTTATAATATTTGTTATTAATTATATATGTGATTTTAAAAAAAAAATTATAGTACATCTCTGTATACAGGTTTCCTCCGTTTTATTCAGAAATCATAAGAATGATACTGAAAGACTTATGACATAGTGCTTGCCACTTTGTTTTGAAATAAAGTTTTTTCTGTCTCAATGAATGCCTGTTAAACCTTTGTAGGCATCATTTGCCAAGTTCAGCTGCTGACTGTCAACTTGTCAAGTCGTTGATTCTGTCGTGCTTCGAGACTAAGACAAGCCGGAAAATTCTCCGAGTCAGCATTACCAAGTAATTTTTGTAATGGGATAGGAAACACATAGCAAATGTTGCTCATAGATCTTCCATCATTCTTCCATGTATTGAATCAGGCAACTACACCTTTCCTGTTAAATGGGTTAAGCGCCAACCTTCATGGTACCCATCTCTGGCTACATACTTCCCCATATTCTCGTCCCTTCCAAAAATAAAAAATAAAAATAAAAAGTGTCGGGTGTTTTGTTTATTTCCCTTCTGAATATTCTCATTGGCATATATCCAGTACAAAACAATTAATCTTTGTTTTCTCTTCTTATTTACGTCATGTCCATCTCTGAGCGCACTCCGCTGACGAGTTCCAGACCTGCTCCCGCTGGTGGTTCCTCGCATGTCTTCCGCGCGTTCGAGGGCGTCCCTGGGTCTTTTAAACAGTACAAATCTACAGTGATCAAGTCGCTAATCAAGTATGCCAAATTTATTGGACCTGGTATCATGGTCTCGGTCTCTTACATGGACCCCGGCAACTACTCCACTGCCATCTCTGCTGGTGCCCTCTACCAGTACAAACTACTTTTTGTCATTTTTGTGTCAAACCTTTTCGCCGCTTTTTTGCAGACGCTGTGTATCAAGCTGGGCTCGGTTACTGGCAAGGATTTGGCAGAGAAATGCCGAGATGAGCTCCCCCGATGGCTCTGTCTCATCATCTATGTAATGGCAGAGATTGCTATTATTGCTACAGATTTAGCTGAAGTAGTTGGAACGGCCGTTTCCTTGAATATTCTTTTCAATATCCCACTGTCTGTTGGCGTCATCCTTACAATTGTCGACGTTCTTATCATTCTAATTGCATACAGACCCCACAGCGAGATGAAAATTGTAAGGATCTTTGAGTATTTCGTTTCTGCTCTTGTGTTTGTCGTAGTTATATGTTTTGCGACCCTATTATACAGCATTGACAACTTGGATACCGGGGCCATCTTCCGCGGTTTTCTTCCCTCATCTGAATTGCTGGAGACTCAAGGTCTGTACCTCTCATGTGGCATTCTTGGTGCAACTGTTATGCCTCACTCGCTCTACTTGGGATCTGGGCTTGTGCAGCCCCGTTTGCGCGACTACGATAAAAAGCATGGCTACTTTAACGACAATGGTGCCTCTGAGGATGACTACGATGACGTGAAATACAAACCAACGATTCACGCCATTAACTACGCCATGAAGTACTCAATTGTGGAGCTTATTTTATCACTGTTCACTTTTGCGGTATTTGTGAATGCTGCGATTCTCATTGTAGCCGGAGCAACCCTGACCAACACTCCAGGTGCAGTTGATGCAGACTTATTTTCAATCTACGAGTTGCTTGGAAAATTTTTGTCACCTGCTGCCGGCACTGTGTTTGCGCTGGCCTTGCTTTTTTCAGGTCAGTCATCTGGTATTGTGTGTACGCTTTCAGGCCAGATGGTCTCAGAGGGTTTCCTTCACTGGTCATTTAAGCCATGGGTGCGTCGCCTTGTTACGCGAAGCTTGGCAATTGCACCGTGCCTATTTGTTGCATTCTTCGTTGGTCGCAAGGGCCTTGTTGACGTACTGAACGGCTCACAAGTGGTTTTGTCGCTGTTGCTGCCGTTTGTATCCGCGCCGCTGCTCTATCTTACGTTCAAAAAGAGCGTCATGCGCGTGCCTGCTACACCCGCCCTGTGCAGCTCAGCAGCAAGCCAGAGTACACTAAATGAAGGATACTCGTCTGTACCACAGGAGAACACTTCGCGGCAGTCGGTGGACAGTGAGTCGAGCGTTGTTGTTCCCGAATATGTTGACATGAGCAACAACACATTGACAAACGTGCTCGCACTGGTGATCTTCACTTTGGTTTCGACACTCAACATTTTCATGATTGTTTCTATGGCCATGGGTGCTGATGTGCATTTCTAGATTGTGGCAACGTGACTTTACACAAACTTACTCCAGGGGCAGCACCCTGAGTTCATTTACTCGTAGATTTTTTTTTTTTTTTTTTTTTTTTTTTTTTTTTTTTTTTTTTTTTTTTGGTAGAGTTTAGTTGTCTTGACTGACATTTCACAATAAAAATTTTACGCTTTAATTTGACTCATTCAAAGAACGTGGTGTAAAACTCTGGATTCCCCGAAACCGCACAACTCTTCTTTATTCCACATCATCATTCACCAACCACATCACACCCACAATGGTTTCTAACAGTCAGAGATATCTTTCCACGCGCTCATCTACTGAGCCCTACCTCTCCTTTGAGCAGGCCGTCATTCAGGGTCTTGCTCCCGATGGAGGCCTTTACATCCCCACCGAGATCCCTAACCTGCCTGAGAACTTCCTCGAGGAGTGGAAGGATCTCAGCTTCCAGGAGCTCGCATTCAACATTCTGTCGCTTTACATCTCCGATGACGAGATCCCCGCTGCCGACCTTAAGACTCTTGTTGAAAAGTCCTACTCCACTTTCCGTGCTGAGGATATCACCCCGCTCACTACCCTGAATCAGGATCTGGGTCTTTACTTGCTTGAGTTGTTCCACGGTCCTACCTATGCGTTCAAGGACGTTGCCCTGCAATTCGTCGGAAACCTCTTTGAATATTTCCTCACTAGACGCAATGCCGGTAAGGCTGAAGACGCCGCTGACCGTGACATCATTACTGTCGTCGGTGCCACTTCCGGTGATACCGGTTCCGCCGCCATCTACGGTCTTCGCAACAAGAAGGACGTCTCTGTTTTTATTCTTTACCCCAACGGCAGAGTTTCCCCCATCCAGGAGGCTCAGATGACCTCGGTCCTTGACCCCAATGTTCACACCATCTCTGTCACTGGTACTTTCGATGACTGCCAGGATCTTGTCAAGCAAGTCTTTGGTGACAAGCAGTTCAACGACAAGTACCATGTCGGTGCCGTCAACTCCATCAACTGGGCCCGTATCCTGGCCCAGATCACTTACTACTTCCACTCTTTCTTCACCCTGGCCAAGACTGTCCCTGGTGGTCCCCAGGCCCTGGCCAAGAAGATCAACTTCGTTGTGCCTACCGGTAACTTTGGTGACATCCTTGCCGGCTTCTACGCCAAGAAGATGGGTCTCCCTGTCAACCAGCTCATCATTGCCACCAACTCCAACGATATCCTCGACAGATTCGTCAAGTCTGGTAGCTACTCCAAGAGTGCCTCGGAGAACGAGGCCCCCGTTGTGCACGCCACCATGTCCCCTGCTATGGACATTCTTGTCTCCAGTAACTTTGAGCGTTTCCTTTGGTACCTGGCTAGAGAGAACATTGCTTCTTCCAACACTGAGGCCGGCTCTATTGTCAATAAGTGGATGAATGATCTCAAGACCACTGGCTCCTTCAGCGTGCCTGAGTCTGTGCTCTCGGCTGCCCGTGCCCACTTCTCAAGTGAGCGTGCCAGCGACGAGCAGACCACCGAGACCATCAAGAAGGTCTACACTGAGGTCACCCCCAAGTACATCCTCGACCCCCATTCATCCGTGGCAGTTACTGCGGCGCTCCGTGCCATTAAGGAACAGCCCAAGGGTGAGGCCCAGTACTTTGTGGCGCTTTCGACGGCGCACCCGGCCAAGTTTTCCGATGCCGTTGACCTTGCCCTCAAGGGTATTGATGGCTACTCATTCGAAGATGATGTGCTGCCCCAGGAGTTTAAGGAGATGGCCACCAAGGAGAAGAAGCATCTCTACGCCGATAAGCCTGATCTTGAGCTCATCAAGTCCATCATCGTTGACGAGCTGGCCAAGGAGAAGAACATCTAAAGCGATGATTAAAAAAGAAAATTGCTTTTATTCTTTCTTTCTTTCTTTCTTTTTTTTGTACAGAAAAATACGTCTATGAAATAAAACAAATATAAATCTTTTGTAAATTATACATGAATATGGAAGCAAGTTACCAATTAATATCTCATTTAGTCTATAGCGAGCAGGAATGCCAATGGCGATAATTTCTGGGTCATAGAAGGGTGAGAGTAAAAAAAAAAGGTCATTAAAAAAAATTGCTTAAATAATAATAATAATAATAATTAAATAACGATGAGTACAAAGTCCCTATACTACTTGGTCTCAATACCGGGCTTGGCCTCAATAATGGGCTTGGCCTCAATAATGGGCTTGGCCTCAATAACGGGCTTGGCCACATCGGCACCATTATTCCCGTTGCTGCTAGTCTTGGTGCTGGTGGTGCTCTTGCTACCGACACTGTTAGTAGCCGCCAAATTCTGGGATAACGGGGCCACAGTATCAACAGCACGCTCAAGTACGTGGCTCACGCGCTGCTGTAAAATCTTGGAGCGCTCACAGACAACCGAGAGATTTTCAAAGTCAATTTCGGCCACGAGATTGTCAATTTCAATGGTGGCTTTAGTTGGCGCCAGACCACTGTTGCTGGGATCGTACTTGAGGGCCGATCCAAATTGGGCGCGGAGAATGGCCAGCACGCCCTCAATGCGCTCTTCTAGCGTGATTACCCGCTTGGACTTGTTATGTAGTTCACTGGTCTCCGGGGTAGATTTGTCGTCAGAGTTATTGTGATCATGGGAACACGACTTCGACGAGAGCTTGACCGATGCTGGGGACGAGTCGACCGCAAGCAGGATCGCAAGCACCGAGTCGGCAATAGCGTCGTTCATTGCGTTACCCTCCCACTCAATCATGCTCTGGTTGCCCTCGTGCGTTACATTCACAGCACCCATCACGCGGAACTCAGTGGCGTCGGCATCGTCAGCCAGTACCTCCACGGCACCAAACATTTGCTCCAAATAGTAGCGCACAAGGTCACTGCCTGCATCTACAATCACCGTTTGTCGCTCCCGGACCACGCTGGTGGTCAGATTCGTGTGTTCACGCAGGTCCGCGGGGCCCACAAGACTGATTTCAAAGTCCTTTTCAACCAAAACACCTGACAAAATCTGGCCCTCGTGCAGTGGTGCCGAGTCCGATAATGGTTTCTTCGCATCTGTATTGGATTCATCGACCACTGGCCCCTCATTCTCGGTCGCAACGACCACACGGGCGTATTTGACACTCCGGAAAGGCAAGTCAAGCTCAACGCAGTTCTTCGGGTTGTAAATCTTGACCTCATGGTCTGTACCCTTACGGTCCTGGTATTTACTCATAAGCGCACTACGTAGGCGGCCCATATTGTTTTGCTCTCCATGCACCAAAATGATTTTTGGTGCGCCAACAAGATCAATGAATTCAGAATTCTCTCTAAAATCAACATGCGCGGCAAAGGAGAGCTCCTCTACCGTGAGGCGGCGCGGGATCTTGGTTTCAGGTGCACGGAATGAGGGGATCTCGTTGGGTTCGTTGAGAATCTGCTTGGCCATGGTACCCTCGACCGAGTAACCCGTGAGAATTAAAGCATTCTTGGGATCGGGCGCCCAGCGCTCAAGCAGATCGCGGGAAACACCATTCTGAAGCATACCGGGACTGGCAACCATCACGCAGGGACCCAAATCATCAAAGCGGTCAAGACTCTTGATACTCTTGATATGCTTGAAATGGAAAGGGTTTGTCCGACTATCACGGAATTTCTTGCGAATGCTCTCGTTCATCATGTTAATGTAAGTTTGGAATACAGCCATACATTTGCGGGCAAGTGACGATGCGTAGTAAATTTTGACGCCCTCAAGTTCCGGGTGATTCTCCCAGTATTCATCAAGAATAAGTAGAATTTCCTGAGCACGGCCCAGCGCAAAGACCGGTAACAGACAGCGGCCTCCCTTGTTTATAGTTGAATGAATTAGCGATGTGAGACGGTTCTCCTTCTCCGGGCGCGGCTGGTGGATACCCGTACCGTAGGTCGACTCCGTGATGAGGATGTCCGGGCGCTGTGTCGGCACCTCGGCTTGGTTAAGATGGCGATCCTCCTCGCGCGAATAATCTCCTGTAAACATTACCTTGACGCCTGCAATCTCAATAAAGTACATGGCGGCGCCTAACACATGGCCCGCATGATACGCAGTGAACTTGATACCGTTGACCTCCATGGTCGAATGATAGTCGATTGTCTCAATACGCGAGAAGGACTGAGACAGATCTTCGTCGGTATAAAGGCCCTGGGTGGCTTCAGGTGCGGTACTAACTTTAACAAAGTCACTTAACAGCCACCGGTAAATGGCTTTAGTTGGATGCGTCATAAACACCCGGCCCTTGAAGTTTGTATGCTGCATAACGTAGGGCAGCGATGCAGCATGGTCAAGATGGAAACTGAAAAAAGTAGGTATTAGTAGTCTGTATAGGCAAATAAAACCGAATTGATACTTACTGACTGATGAGGAGGATGTCAACAGTTGACAGATCATAGTCGTCAAAAAATGGCAGCGACGCCATGCCCGAGTATGCTGGATGCACACCTGCGTCCAGCTTTAAAAGGTGTCAGATCTCTCTCTATAAAGAATGTTTACCACGCATTGAGTATGTGTGAGGAAGGGATATACTCACCATAACGGTCTTTCCCTTGTAACTGAAGATATGGCAACTTCGGCCCACCTCATTGCCGCCGCCCAAACATACAAAGTTGAGCAGATCAGATTCGTCTACCTACGCGACCCAGGGACTTGTTAGCAATTTATAAAAGAATTAAAAAAAATAAAAAGTAAATTGAATATCAAAATTGGTAAGTTTCTTTTTTAAAAAAAAAACTTATTTCTGTTCTTACCGGTTCAGTTTCAGCTGGTCGTTTGCCGGACATGTGTATTATATATTCGTTGTTTGGGGAGGTCTAATGTAATGAAACTTGTGTTAGAACTGGAGAATTGAGAGTTGACTTAGAAAAAACAATTTTTTTCAATAAGCCCATTGTGAGTAGTACATGACCTAACCCTGTACACACACAGCACAAGCCGACTACTCATTATTCATAGCGAACGTGTAAAAGAACTTACGAGTTAAACCACTTGGCACTGAAATAAATAAAACAATGGCAAAGAAAGCATTAGAAATGATATGCATATAAATATTAAATAAAAAAAATGTAAAAGACAAATGAATAGATGATATCGCAAAAAGGTTTTAGATCAAGTACCACTACCATCGTCAGCTAGTCCGTCGAGGCACAACCGCGACATCCACAGGTCACGCATTGCACCGGTTTCTCAGACTTGAGCTGTTTATGTGGGACCCTACAAACACAAGTTCCGCCATGAATATTGTCCTTGGTTTGAATACACCGTAAACAACAAAGCTGCTCATATCCCTGTTTTCGCCACTTGGCAATAAGTTTGGCATCAGCATACCGGTTTTTCAGGAGCCATTGGTAAAGCTTAGTGGAAATTGCCTTTTCGCGAGTATAATAGAGATCGTAAACGTAGCGAGACCGTTGATGGTGGATTTGATAAATGGGCCAAAGTGATTCGTTCTTGGTCTTGCCATCAGAGGACTCAGCTTCAGCTAGAGAAAAAAGGAAAACGGGGTTAGTATAAGAATAATAATAAATCGAAGGATTAGCAAAAAATGCAGATGGAGAAAGTTGGCCTTACCGTCTTTTAATCGGTTTTCAAACTCAAGCAGAGTATCTTCAATCTCACTAAAGCCCTCAGGCGCCTTCTTAGATCGGCTTGTACGGACAGCAGGCATTGTTGTTTCAAAGGAGAGAAAGTGGTGTATAACTACCGTTCTTAGAGGGGTGAATCAAGAAGGGATCGGAACAGAAAGGGTTCTTTAACCTTGAATGCGGCGGCGGTGGTGGGAGGAAAGAAATATGAGCACCGATATACTGCTGTTCCGTTGGGAGGAATATGGCACAAAAAAAAAAAGAAAAAAAAAAGCTAAAACCTCCAAGAAAGATCACCAAATTGGGATTGATCAGATTATTTTAAAAAAATAAAAGCTTTGGAAACCACGACAACATTTATTGCGTATTACTCGACCTCGCGAAGACGTTTGCATAAAAGGCTATATCATTTTTATTGAAATCATACTTATAATATATATTAAAATTAGGTATCAGAGGAATAGACAAATAAAAAATTAAATTTCCACAAAAAAGAAGAGTCCAAATGGTTCTAACAGTGAGTTACTGTTTTACCCCCTGTTTTTCTGCTGTCGGTTCAACAACGGGCTCTTCTACAACCTCACAGTAATTGTAAAAGTTGCTGCGACGGTCCGTTAAGGTCGACATGGACTCATAGCCCGTACGCGAAACCAGATCATCATCTTGGTAAATCCCAAACCGTAGCCGTTGTGGTGAAAGTTTAAAAGGGGAGTAGGGATAAATGTCCTCAAATTCAAATGCCACAGGCGAAAAATTGGAGCCCAGTGATTTGTAAATTCCTAATGTGGGGTCCTCAGTGCCAGTGCCGCTGCTCGATTGTGTGTGCGTCATTATTGATAGTCCATGGTCCTTAGTTGTGGCACGCGCAGCAGAGCCATTCACAACAAGGCCCTTTCCCAGCATCAACTCTGAATCAAAAGTATTGCGAATGGGCGATTTAATCACAATGCTGTTGTCATAAATGACTTGAGCAGTGTCCATGTGATCATTGACATTTGTAAACCAAAGCTTATTGGGCGAGTTCTGGCTTAAGGAAGAATCATAAAGAAATCTTTGACTCAACATAGGAATAGATTGTACTTGAATCGATGCTGGAGGGCCCTTTTTGCGTATTTTTTTGGGGCTATTGTTTGTAGGGCTATGTTCAGACGATGATGACGAAGAGGAAATTCCTTCAGAGATGTCAGTCTCATCGAGATGTCGTTTGTGAGAGACGGACGACATACACAAAGTGTTTTGATTTAGTTCTTGAACCAGCTTGGGGTCTAGATCCTCGATTTTTATTGATTTAAGTTTGGGTGCAGAATCGTTTCCATTTGCCTCATTTTCCTTACCGTGATCTTTGGTCTCAGATAGTTGACCTCTTGTAACCATATTTTCTTCTAGGTTAGATGAGAAAGAAGGTGTCGACAATGTTGAGGGAAGCCTGTGCAAAGTTGAGGATTTTGTAATGACTGGCGTATTGCTTAACTGTTGGGCCTTCTTGTCTACCACTTTTCTCTTGAACCCCTTGCTACCCGTACTGGTTGATACCTTACCCGTTGGTGGCATTTTCTGTTGCGGTTTCTGCGGCTGGATAGCCCGGTTCATGCTCAAAAAAGAGCTCGGTGGCTGTTGCCGCTTTGTCATCCGCACGCGCACAAACTGGAACTCACAACCCGGCTCAACAATCCAGTAATGACCTTTTCCCGGGTCATTTTTGGGCCGCTCTTGTTTACAAAAAGCCTTATTCAAACTGAGGTTGTGTCTAATTGAATTTTGCCAGCCACTTTTAGTCTGATACCAAATAAAAGTCTCGTTAATCCATTTGTAAATTTGAGAGAGTGTGAGCTTCCGATCATCAGAACGGAGAATTGCCATGCCAATAAGTGTGGCATAAGAATATGGGGGTTTAGTGCCATCATCAATAATAGGAGGCATGTCTTTGGGCTCGGGGATCTCGTTTCCATTATTATTGCTGGCTCCAAGCAGGCCCAGGCTTGAAGGCGGCATAAAATATGCAGATAATGTATTTCTCATCTGGAAAAGTTTATCCTCGTTACTTGGTGTTGACTTTATTTGACCATTGTTCATGTTGTTTGGCAGGTATGACAGCTCTGCTGCGTTTGTGAGTGCAGCAAGTTTGGGATCATACTGAGGATTATAATAAGCGTTTGCCAACATAGTTGCATTACTACCGTTTATCATTGATTTTGACTGCGCAGTAAAAACAGACAATAAATTTCCATGGTGTTGATACACTGGAAGGGGCAAGGGAAGTGGTTCAGATTGGACTGCCTTCATAGGAACTGACGGCAAAGACGGTGAAGCGTCCAACGAGGCTGGCAACATTATTGATTGATCCATGCTTTTTCTGAGCCTCATATGGGGACTGTCATGTGAAAGTCTGGGCGATGATGCCGACAGCGTATTGACAAAGACTTTACTGTTGCTAGCAGGTGTGCCCAAAGATATACTGCGAACCTGGGCGAATTGTTGTTTGGGAGTTGTTGACGCAGAAAATGAGGAATAAGTTGATTGCCGTTTTTGCGCAAAGCCAATCGACGACACTGACCGCTTCAGAGCTTTTGGGTCGAGCACTGCAGCGGGGCGAAGGCCAGAGGCGTGAGGCGGCGGCGGGAGATGAACAGAATTAAGAGACTTGAGCATATTTACAGTGCTACTTGTGGTAGCAGTTGAACTGTCTGTTGATAAGTAGCTAGAGGAGAAGATCATTGTTGATGAGAATGATGACGATGAGCACAGGATAGGGTATGATCCTGAAAATAAACAAAAACATGGCGAAGACGATGTTTATTTATATTTTCTGACTATCAAATCCCATGTTTAATCAACGATTGCTTTAAAATAGACCACTGCAAGATTGAGGTGTGGTTCATTCATTTTTATTTTTATTTTTTCGTCTGTCGAGGGCAGTATCTGCGAAGGGATCAAGATCACAATTGTCAGCCATCGTAAGTGAAATCTCAAAGTTGGTTAGAGTCTGTTTTGAAAAAGCACTAATCACATCCTCAACCGAGACAAGCACGGGATTTTTCTAAAAAATAATATATTTATATCTTTATTAGTTTATTCAAAGTCCAAAGCTTTCAATTCCAAATATATCAAACTACCATATCGTTCTGCATAACTGACCCTAATGTAACGTGCGTATATCCAATGGATGATGATGGATACTAATCCACAAATGGAAAAGACAAGTAGAAATTATGAAACAATGAACCACCATGGCTGTCAATGGAACTATAATAAGGGCCGTTATCAATAAGACTTGTTGTTGAAAGATGTTTCTATATGGCCAGAACTGAGACTTGCAATTCATGCTCGCCATGCTTATATGCAATGAATAAAATCTTATTTTAACTATTTTAGATAATGTTTTGAGATTTTTACGAGCTGAAAACATTCTCCAAAGTATAGCATGTGTGGGTGAGCTTAGCCTCTGTTAATGGGAAAAAAAAAAGAGCAGACGGGGATAGCAGTAATTGTATTTTCGTAACCTCATTATCAACGAATAGATATCAACCTGAAACAACAATTGTGCAAAATAATAGTCAAAAAAAGCATCATGTTACCTCAAAGACATTATCCAAGGGTTCAAACTCAGCGATATCTTATAGAACGACTTTCAGGCTCCAAAATTTTAATAAATGAGAAACGAGCAGCAGAAGTACTGCATCGGTTGGAACTAAGATTATAATTACTCTATTAATGCTTTGGCTTATCTTACACTTTGTGTCGTGTTGTTGGTCAGAAACGCATAGCACTAAAAAGATTTGAGAAAAAGACAAAAAAGTATAGTTTAATATTTGACCAGATTGATGTAACTATGAATTTATATCAAGTTTACGATTCTATCATATAGATCTGGTGTGGTAGATATTAACTATAAATTAAATTGATTCAATAGTATATGCAGATTCTTTTTTTTTTTTTTTTTTTTTTTTTGATTTAACGTAAACTGTACTTCTAGTTGACAGTATTGATATAAACTCATGGTTGACTAGAATCAAAATATTTAACTTAATGTCTCTTACAGTAACCTGAAACAACTGACAGCAGACCGGTAATTCTTGCATTTAATATATATCTGAGAAAAAAATAACCTTGATCGTAACTGAACGAAAGATGACATATGATTGATTTTATTAAAAAAATATCCTTGGAATTAGCTATTAGCCTCATTCTCGACTGTGAAGAACCAACTGAGATTTAAAAACTACTGTCACTCAAAGACAGAAGATTTTAAGGAGACTTATTTTCTGTTTCAATATACATCATTTAGGATTATGAATATAGGTTGTGTCTCTATAAATAAGCTGTTTGTGAAAAAAAAAAAAAAAAGGTGAAACATGAAGAAACAAGCGTATTTGTTTTTTTGGCATCGTGATAATCATTGGTAATGTGGAATAGCTTTGATTATGAAAATTTCAAAATGAAAACCAGAGCAAACAAATCCTCATTTAGTTGGCTGGTTGTTTATTAACAGTTATAGTTTATAGATACTTCTTTTTGTATCTGTTAAAAGGCCAGTAGACATGTGCTTGAAAGCCATAGTGCGCACTAGTTACGAAGCGTACAAAAAAAAGACAATCAACTGTTAAGAAATTTTAATTCAAATTAAATTAATTTAGCGTAAATTATAGTGATTTAAATTGTGTTAAATACTATAAAACTAAAAATAAACTTAAAAAATAGTGGTTTGGGATATAAATCTTATGTCTTGCGCTGGTATACAATTGAGCCGAGGTCCTCGGGTCCTTTTTACGTTCTTTTTTTCCCTCCATTTTTAGGTTCCGAGTTTGTCCAACGAAACTGTTTAAATTTGGTTTTAATTTTAGTCCTCGAGGACCTTTTAATCCCACCAACGGCAACTGCGGAGTTTGATTAAGTAGAGGCCGATACCCGGCATAAACCCAATGATCCTGCTTGTCAAATAATGTTTTTTTGCTGGTCGAATTAGATTGCACAAACCAAATTGATGGAGATAGCCAAATCTAAGCATTACTAACATCCCCGCGTACCCCAATCCACTGAATTTACCCCCAGTTCACTGACATCTTTTACAAATACCGTTACTCCCTGTTTGGGTTTCACACAGATCATGGCGTCTTGGTAAAGTATTCTCAAACGAGGTATATCAACAAGCCAAATTATTAATGTGAGTATGGCAAGCTAGAGACAATTGAACACGTTCTCAAAGAGTATCCTTTGAATCCTGTAGAGCGAGGCTTGTTAAGAAGTTTCCCCGGAGGTTGATCCCAAATCCTTTTTGGCACCAAGAAGACACTTGGGACTGTATTCGAGTTTTCAGATTCAGTACTCTAAATTCTTTGCTGATGGTTCGCTTGGTTAGAGCAGCTTTTTAAGGGTTTACAGAGTGTTAATCTCTTGTATCGATCTACTAGAAGTTTATGTATCGTAGACTTCCCTTAACATTAATCGTAGAGAATCCAATGCCATCTAACGTCTAAAGTTATGCTACATACTGACACTCCTATCCTGCCACTCTTATAGAGACAAATGTTATGAAATTCATGTCTTCTTTGTATGTTGTTTTGTTTTGTAATTATTTGTGACTATCTGATGTAAAGCCGAATATCTATCTAACATCCCCGCGATGTCACCATCGCGCGGAGTCTGAGCTTTTTTTTTTATCTATAGCCGAAAATAAACGAATAAACAGCAACCTCGATACTTTTAATATATATTTTAATTTACCATTACTGTTCTTTTATCAGCAACGGGGCATCTTTTCCATTTACCAACCAAATACTTTTTTTTTATAATTGTGGGGTAGGAATTATCTAATTTTCATTTATATCTGATATTTATCAATTACCAACCGTCTCCATCCTTTTGACATTTCTTATAAAAACTCCTTCCTTTTCCCTGATTTACCATAATTCATACCCTCTTCAATAATTCACTTTATTTATTCACACTCAATCTCTTACACATTCCTATACAATGCCCAATCAACAAGGTACTGAAATCCTCTATGAAATTAGAGAGCGCACCGCCGTCATCACTCTCAACCTCCCCAAAAAGTTCAACGCGCTTACTGGTCCCGAGTACCGCCGACTTGAGCAGCTGGTCCAGGCGGCAGCGCGTGAAAAATCAACCTTTGTGACTCTCATTCAATCTACAGGCACATTTTTCTCCGCCGGTGCCAACTTTAAAAAGGGCGATCTCTCTGGTGATACTCAGGACAAGATCTCTTTGCTCAACCTTCATAACGACGGTGCTGACCCCGAAAACTACGCCGACCTTGATGAGCGCTCTCTGTGGTCCTACCGCTTCGGTACCCGCAACTTGGTTCTTACTGAGACTTTTTTCAATCACCCCAAGGTTCTTGTAGTTGCGCTTAACGGCCCCGTTATCGGCCTCAGTGCCGCGCTCGTGGCTACTGCCGACCTGATCTTTGGTACTGACAACACCTACCTCCTGGCACCCTTTGCCAATATTGGTCTTGCCTCTGAGGGTGCTGCATGCTACACTCTTTTGCAGCGCCTGGGCATGTCCAAGGCCAGCGAAGCCCTTCTCATGTCCAAGCCCATCTCCGCGCAGGATCTCAAGGCCACGGGCTTTTTGAATGAACTTTATCCCAAGGATAAATTTAAATCGCCGGAAGAATTCAACGAATTTATTTACAACAAGGTTAAGAAGGCCATGTATGGTCTTGATGAAGAAGCAGTTTTGATCATCAAGAAGCTCATCCGTCGTTCGTGGCAAAAGGATATTGTTGAGGCTAACCATGATGAAGTCTTTTATGGTATTGATCGATTCGCCAAGGGTGTTCCCCAGCGCCGATTTGCAGCCCTGGCTACCAAGAGTCTCAACCACAAGATCTAAAAGAAAAAAAAAAACATCTAAATAAATTTAAAATAAATAAAAAGAATTATATATATACATATATAATGAGAAATTAGCAATACGTTCATTTTTGCCTATCTGTCTGGTGACACAAAAACAGAGCACCTAATAAAACTACTTGTCAATCTCATTAAGCGTTTCCACTGCAAATCTTTTTTCTTCCAAGTAGTTTATCTCGTCCTCAGATGACGTGAGCATGGGCACTGGGATCTCGGCGCCCTTGGCCACGGGTACCGATTTCCGCTGGTTTTCCTTTTCATTCTTCTTGCCAAGAGAGATACCAATGAGCATGGCCGCCAAAACAAACGTCACGGCTGTGAGACCGCGCCGAGTTGTCTGCCACCGCAACGCCTCAATTTCTGACTTCATGTCGGAAACAATATCAATTGAAATGCGATTATTGAGTTCCTGAAGTCTCATGTCAACCAGCGAGGCTTCCTGCTGATTACTATTTTTGCGGTCGTTAATATCAAGATCAATACCACTTTTCATGGTGGTGATGCTTTCATTAAGCTCCTGATGCGCAATCTCAACATCACGCTGCAACCTTGCAAGATTCGATCCATACTCGGCTGATTGTAATTCACGCAGCTTTTGCACCTCAGTACGCAGCTCTGAGCGCGCCGCTTCAAACAGGTAGGCATCATTATCGGCTGCAGCCTGTGTAATGCTTTCCTCTCGGACCGCCTCAAGTCGCTCCGTAAGGATATCCCGCATGGCACGCATAATGATTTCAGCCTGGCCTTCGGTAAACCCGGAAAACCGTAGACCCGTGTAGATTTTATTCGTATCAAAGTAGTGTGTAACAGATATATTATTGTCCTCATCACCGGGTTGTGGTAGCCTTACCTCAAGTCCACGCTCGTCGAACAGGGTGTCGGAAGGGTCTGATGATTGCGATCTGCTGGATGGGTCTTCGCTGTTACTAGAATTGCTGCTGTTGTTAATGGCATTGCTATTCCCATTGCTTTCGCTGTTACTATTATTGACTAGACTGTTATTATTAGTCCCATTATCGCCTTCTTCACTGTTGTTGGAATTGCTATTATTGTTTTTGTTGTTGTTGTTGTCGTCGCTCGCAAAAAAGGGGCTTCGGTGGTTTGTTGTCAACGCCTGGATCGCGTGCGAAAATAGCCGCTGCTGCCGGGCTCCCGCGATTGATCCCAGCGCGTGGTGGTGAAGACACGCCCTGGTAGTGGGTATCAGCGCGCGCAATAGCCGCATGTGTATGTGTATGAAATATAGATGTAAATTAAATTCCAAAGGGTATAGAATGGAAGTAACGATGCAAGAGAGAAGTAGTAACAAGTAGTTTTTGTTTGGTAATAGAAGTGATAGGGGTGGTTGGAGTTTGAGTTTTCAGTCCTGCGCGTTAGATATATAGGCTCTTGTTGTTGGTATTTTGAAGAATATACGTTTTGTACTTTGAGAAATCAAACATGGGAAATAAACCATTGAAAAAAAAAGTTCCGGGTAGGGCTTTTGCATCCGTTGTGTACCTAGGTGCAGAAAATAAAAATTACAAAAGTCGTTTGGCTATAATAATAAGAAACCAGTTAAATCTGGTCTACACAATGGCTAGGTTTTTATTTCTTTTGTTGTCCTATGTAAAAGGGTGTTGTTCTACTCGGCCCGCTTTAACAGAATCAGGCATTTCATCTTACACTTGTAACCTGGTGTAGTCAAATGTCTTATGTTGCTGAACACCAACACAACATCACAACGTCATCTATGACAACAATTACAATGACTCTGTTATTAGTTAAAGTCACCCGTACTGCTTCTGTGCATTTCTTTCACCTTTCTTCTTTAAAGTCATTTCCAACCATGCATGCTGCAGAGACTTCTTTCAATCTCCGTAAAGAGTTCTGGCAGCTGAGCTTCACCCTCAATAAAAACGAACTGTTGATCAGAATTTAGTAGCATACAAAACCGTCTACTAAAACAATACCATGTCAAATAGTTATTTGTCAAGGATGGGCATACAAAGCCTGCGCTACCCTAGGCACCATAACCAAGACAACATCACTGACCAGCATCCAGATGCCTACTGTAAGTCATATCAACATCTATTACTGTTTTAAAGATTACTGACTATTTCTTTTTTGATTAGTTGGTTGGCAAAACTTTTCGACAACGGCGTCACCTGCTACGCCGGTCATCAATCCCTACTCCCTTCCCTCTGCAATATTTACCAGTGGTGCTTCCTACCTACCTGCTCCTCATATCGAATCTTTTGACATGCCTCAATTTGGTCGAGACTGGTCGAATAATAGCTACCCTAGCTGGGTTGACAGCCCAGGAAACCCGTTACTCATTTCAACCTCCCACATTGCCGAAATCTTTGGTCGGCTTAAGCAGCGGTTTGGATTTCAACATGATAATATGCGCAACATGTTTGATCATCTCATGGTCCAGCTTGATTCGCGTGCATCACGTTTAGGGACAGATCTGGCACTTGTTACGCTACATGCAGATTACATTGGAGGTGAAAATGCCAACTACCGGCGATGGTATATTGCGAGCCAGATGGACATTGTTGATACCGGATGTTGGAAAGATTTTGATAGCTTTGGCAATCCTAAAAGTGACAGCAGTAAGAGTTCAGTCAAAGATGATCCTACTGTTACCACTCACAGCTTTAAACTCGCTACTGTGGAACAAAGCTGGCGACTGCGCATGCAAAACCTCACGAATAAAGAGCGCATTACTCAGGTTATCCTCTATCTTCTATGCTGGGGTGAAGCCAACCAAGTACGTTTTATGCCAGAGTGCCTCTGCTTCATATATAAATGTGCGCTCGACTACTGGGAAGGGTTTCTGGTTGACCCACTGGAATCAATTGAAGATGTCAAAGAGGGTCACTACATTGACAGTATCATCACGCCGCTCTACCGCTATAGTCGTGACCAGATCTACGAAAGAGTGGACGATGCGTTTGTTCACAGGGAGAAAGATCATAACAAGATTGTGGGCTACGATGATATGAATCAGTTGTTCTGGTATCGTGAGGGTCTTATGCGCCTAGCACTTGCAAATAAAATTAAATTGCTTAGCATACCAAAGGACCGCCGCTATTTTTCGCTCAAAGATGTGCAGTGGAATAAAGCGTTCTACAAAACTTACAGAGAAAACCGAACTTGGCTGCATATTGTTGTAAACTTTAGCCGAATTTGGATTGCACATCTTTCGATTTTCTGGTTTTATACTGCGTTCAACTCACCATCGCTCTATACAGTTGGCTATGAGTACATGATTAATAACCAGCCCCCGAGCCATGTAAAATGGACTGTTGTTGCTCTTGGCGGCGCTGTAGGCCCGTTTATTAATCTCCTGGCGTCAGTTGGAGAGCTCCTGTTTGTACCGCGCAAGTGGCCCGGCGTCGAACGCCTTATCTGGCGGTTCCTTTTTCTGCTCTTTTTACTTGTCATTAATATTGCACCAACGATGTACATCTTTCTGTTCACGCCGCTTGAAGACAAAAGTGATATTGGGCTAGGATTAGCTATTGTACACATGGTAATTGCATTGTTCACAACACTTTACTTATCGTTTGTACCTTTAGGGGGGCTATTTGGAAGTTATATGAACAAGTTAAACAATCGGAGGTTATTGGCAAGTAAATATTTTACAGCAGGATTTCATAGTTTATCATCAAACGATCGACTTGTTTCCTGCGGACTATGGATCTGCGTGTTTGTGGCCAAGCTCATAGAATCATACGTTTTTCTCACACTGTCGCTACGTGATCCAATTCGTGAATTGAGCATCATTGACTTACCCTATTGCACCGGTGACTTATTGATAGGAGCCTGGCTCTGCCAGAATCAGCCAAAAGTTGTACTTGGGCTAATACTCATTACTGATCTTGTTTTGTTCTTTCTTGACACCTATCTCTGGTACATTATTTTTAATACAGTATTTTCTGTTTCGCGGTCTTTTTACCTTGGTGCTTCGATCTGGTCGCCATGGCGCAACATCTTTGCGCGCTTACCCAAACGCATCTATACCAAAATCATGCACACTTGTGACCGCGGTGGTACGCGTTACAAGCCCAAACACTACGTTGCTCAAGTGTGGAATGCAATTATTATTTCCATGTTTAGCGAGCATTTAATCCCTATAGAGCAAATGCAAAACCTCATTTTTCGACATGAGTTTGGCCCCGATGGCACCAAGGCTCTATATGAGCCACCTTTTTTTGTGTCACAAGAAGATCAGTCGTTCAACTCAGTACTGTTTGAATCACACTCCGCAGCTGAGCGGCGCATATCTTTTTTTGCTCAATCGCTAGCCACTCCCATTGCAGGTAGCTACCCAATAGATTCAATGCCGACATTCACGGTGTTAATCCCACATTATTCTGAAAAAATACTACTGTCGCTGCGCGAAATCATCCGCGAAGAGAGTACCAACTCAAAAGTAACACTACTTGAGTACCTGAAGCAGTTGCACCCGGTAGAATGGAACTGCTTTGTGCAAGATACGAAGGGAATATACCAGCAGGATCTGATGCAAGATACGGCTTTTGAACAAGATGATGCAAAAGAAAAAGTTAACGACCTACCCTACTACTGTGTGGGCTTTAAATCATCAGATCCCGAATACACTTTGCGCACACGGCTGTGGGCATCATTGCGCAGTCAAACGCTCTATCGCACTATATCAGGCTTCATGAACTACATGCGTGCAATAAAGCTACTCTATAGTGTAGAGCAGTTTAGCAATCTTCCTAGAGCAGCCCAAGTTGACTCAGTTTACCTCGATGAAGAACTGCACGCAATGGCAACTCGCAAGTTTCATATGGTTGTGGCCATGCAACGCCTTAACAAATTGTCAACTGAAGAATACATGGATGCGGAATTTCTCCTGCATACGTACCCAGACTTAAAACTGGCATTTCTTATTGAAGAGCCACCGGCAATTCCAGGCGAAGAGCCTCTTTTCTACTCAGCACTCATCGATGGCCATTGTGAAATTCTTCTCAATGGACAGCGCCAACCCAAGTACAAGATCCGGCTTTCAGGAAATCCAATTCTTGGTGACGGCAAGAGTGATAACCAAAATCATGCACTTATCTTTTACCGTGGTGAATACATTCAATTAGTCGACGCAAATCAAGACAATTATCTTGAAGAGTGTATCAAAATTCGCAGTATGTTGGCGGAGTTTGAGGAAATTAATCCCCCAGAGTACCTATATGGGCACGATGCACGAGAAAATGTACAGGTAGAAAATTCCTCGCCTGTAGCAATCCTGGGTGCCCGTGAGTACATTTTTTCAGAAAATATTGGCGTGTTGGGCGATGTGGCCGCTGGGAAGGAGCAAACCTTTGGTACCCTATTTGCACGCACCCTAAGCAATATTGGCGGCAAGTTGCATTATGGACACCCCGATTTCTTAAACGCAATTTTTATGACGACGCGCGGTGGTGTATCTAAAGCGCAAAAAGGACTCCATCTAAATGAAGATATTTATGCTGGTATGACAGCCCTTTTACGTGGGGGTCGCATCAAACACTGCGAGTATAGTCAATGTGGCAAAGGCCGTGACCTGGGGTTCGGATCAATCCTTAACTTTACGACCAAGATTGGCGCCGGAATGGGTGAGCAGATGTTATCGCGAGAGTATTTCTACCTAGGTACTCAGCTGCCACTTGACCGGTTTCTCTCGTTTTACTATGCGCATCCAGGGTTTCATATCAATAACATGTTTATTGTAGTGTCGCTGCAGTTGTTCCTGACAACGGGTATTAACCTAGCCGCGCTTATTCGTGACTCTGTAGTGTGTGAATACAATCGCAATTCACCGATCACAGACCTACATCGGCCACTAGGCTGCAATAATCTTGTCCCTGTGTTGGAATGGGTTGAACGATGTGTTCTCTCAATATTTGTTGTCTTTTTTATTTCATTCCTACCGCTATTTGTGCAGGAACTCACAGAACGTGGGTTTTGGCGTGCAGCTACACGGTTAAGCAAGCATTTTGCGTCACTATCGCCGCTGTTTGAGGTTTTTGTGTGCCAAATATATGCACAATCTCTTGTCCATGACTTGTCTATTGGCGGTGCCAAGTACATTTCTACTGGTCGCGGGTTTGCAACAACACGCATACCTTTTTGTAGACTGTACGTGCGGTTTGCTCAGCCGTCGATTTACTTTGGCGCCGTTTCAATGCTGTTTTTAGTCTATATTAGCGCAACTATCTGGCGGGTCTCCCTATTGTGGTTTTGGATAACGTCAATTGCGCTATGCTTTGCACCGTTTTTCTACAACCCACATCAATTTTCACTCACTCACTTTTTTTTAGATTACCGTGAATACATGCGGTGGCTGCTGCGCGGGAATATTACATGGCACAAGAGTTCATGGATTGGGTTCACACGAAACCAGCGCACGCGCATGACCGGGTACAAGCGTTTAACACTTGGCGAGCAGTCAGAGACAGAGGCACTCGATGTCAAAAGGCCAAATTTTTTCAATCTGGTTATTTTCGAAATTGGGAGGCCTTTAGTAATTGTGATATTTGTGATTGTGCCCTATGTGTTTACAAACTCACAAAATGACATGCGTGGCGCACAGCCTGTCCACATAATACTAAGGTTGGCAGTATGCGTAGTTGGACCTATTGCAATGAATGCAGTTATGCTGTTGCTAGTATTCATGATTTCGTGTTTTTTGGGCCCGGTCATTTCATGCTGCTGCGTGCGAGCACCTGGAACCATTGCCGCCGTTGTTCACTTTACCGGTGTACTTGTTCACTTGTCGTTTTTTGGAGTTGTATGTTTTGCTGAAAACTGGGATTTTCCTCGTGGCCTACTTGGATTTATAACATCTACTCTTCTACAGTCTCTACTATTTAAAGCCTTGACAGTTTTTGTCTTGTCGCGCGAGCTCAAACACGACCATTCAACCCGTGTCTGGTGGTCTGGTGGCTGGATTAGCGCCGAACTGGGTTGGCGCCTAATAACTCAACCAGCACGCGAGTACTTGTGTAAAATCATGGAATGCAGTGCATTTGCAATGGATTTTACCCTGGGCCATTTTATCCTTTTTGCCCAAATTCCGCTACTGCTAATTCCATATATTGACCGCTGGCATACAACAATGCTCTTTTGGCTGTCGCCAGGGCGTCAGATACGGCCACCAATTTACTCTGCAAAGCAAAAGCGGCTACGTGCACGCACAGTTCAGCGCTATGCGTTGCTTTTTATTCTGAATCTTTTGGTATTTTTGGTGATTCTGATCGGTCCATTTGTGCTATATCCTTTGGTGCCACCTGAAGTTCGTGAAGCAATATCGAAATTTTTTCCCGGAATTCTTCAACCTCATGCACCAAACTATGGAGCTTTAGGGATGAAAGTTGAGCAACCTTGACATACTCTGTGTATTAATGTGATTTGACAAATTTAGGTAGGAAAAAAAATAAGTGTTTTAAGTATAAGTGAAATTGAGAAACACAATACAAGCACACACATACAAATTAATTCTATATTGCGTACATGAAGCATAGCTATGAATCTATTGAGTTGATAAAAGATGGGAACATGAAATTTACTTCCATTTTGCAAGTGTAGAGCTGTAACGCTGCGACTGCTCAGATGAAAGGGTAGCCATAACGGCACTGAGCTTTGAGTCAGAGCAAAACATGCGCGCAATTGAAAACCGGGGGCAAGTAGCCAGAGCATCAAGGTATGCCATGGAGCGAGCAACCCGGGCTTCATTATCTAACGGCGCTTCCAATGCAGATGCCGCCAGCAGCACATCAAGCACAAGGTCCACAAATCCAGGCTCAACGCCCGCGCGGCCCAAAATCAAAGGAAACGACGCTGGCTCCACCTCGGCAAAAAACCATGCGTGCATGGCAGCACGCGCCGTGACTGGCGTGCGCAGCAGCTGCATCAGGCTCTGCACCGTGAGCGGCAGTCCCGGTGGCACAAATGGCATTTCCACTGTCGCGGGTAAATTGTCCTTAGCATTGGTATTGGCACTAGTAGTAGATCCGTTGCTCTCCGAAGAAGCGGAATCTGTGGGCTTGGGCAGCTCACTGGGTAAAAGCAGGTCGCTGGGAAATGCATCTTCTGTTTCAAACAGCTCGACTTTTGCTTCTAATGCCGGCTTTGTAGTAACTGTATTAGTCGCCGTTGTTGCTGCTAGCCGTGTTTTAAAATCCATCAGCACCTGCTGGTGTTGTTTGCCTGCAGTGGCAAGCGCCTTCACACCGTCCTCGCAGATTCGAATCGCGAGCCCCGGGTACCCCTCGGCTTCAAGCGCCGTGGCCTTGCGGAAATATAGCTTGGATTGCACGCCAACATTCACGCTGGAAGGACTGTTATCAGAAAGCGATGTAATAAGGCGAATTCCTGCATCACAGTCGTGCACCGCTGCGGGCCAGTTGGATGCCTTGAGTCGGCAGGCAGCCCGGTTGGAGTAGAGAGCCGGATCAATGGTGCCAGGCTCCGTGGACTTAGCCAGCTCGATCGCGCGGGTATAGAGCTCTGTTGCATTTGAAATCTCCCCCTTGGAAAATGCTGCGTTCCCCGCTTGCTTCAGCTGGGCTACTGTGTCTATACTGCTGCTGTTGCTCATGGTGATGATGGCGGGATACTCTTACCGTCTCAAAGTAGGGCTAGGTTTGAGATATTTCAGTTGGAAGGTTAAGATTGAGATACTCTTTTTTTTTTGGAAGGTGGGTAGATTTTATAAAAACATAGGATACCCGTCCCGTTGACATTCAGCACCCGGCACTAGAGTACACGATAAACGGCTCAAGAGAGAAAGTATCAAAACAACCCTTTCACTAAATATAAAATAGTTTTCATTTTTATTATTACGATTTAGCATTATGGGTAAAGAAGATCTTGAGGACGAAATTGAGGCCATCAACGCCATTTACCCCGACTCATTAGTCAAACTTGGTTCGCTTTTCCAGCTGCTGATCCCGGACCGCGATATTATTTTGCAAATTTCATTCCCATCGTCCTACCCGGAAGAGGAGCCGCTACACATCATCTCTGTTGCAAGCAAGACGTATTTGCCACAGTCGCTTAATAAAGATGTGCTCGGCGATCTGCTCGCATCGGTCTATGTACCGGGCTGCGTGTGTCTGTTTGAGTTCATTGAGCTGATCCGTGAGGTCTTTGAAGCACCCTCCGAGGAAGAAGAGGAAGAAACTGAAGCTGCTGACGCAGAGGAGAGCTATGAGATGAGCAAGACCGACATTGCCCAGGCAATTTCTGCCCATTGGCATACCTCAGCGCCCATCATTGATCGCAAATCAACATTTATTGGCTTCGCCGTCAAGGCCGACACGGCTGAAGAGTTCTTTTCTATGCTGGCGGTGCTTAAGGCGGATAAGCACATTGCTCGTGCTACGCACAATATGACTGCATACAGAATCCGCAATGCGAATGGCACCGTTGTGCAGGATTGCGATGATGATGGCGAGACGGCTGCCGGCAGTCGGCTGCTTCATCTTCTTGCTGTAAGTATATGTTTGCTCATTTTAACAGGAGCAATAATGATCTGTTATGTACTGTTACTAACTTGCTGATCTTAACAGCTTACTGACTCGTGGAACGTTGGTGTCTGCGTGTCCCGATGGTTTGGTGGCATCCATCTTGGCCCCGATAGGTGAGTGTTTATGCCCATGGGCTATGACTAAAATGTATAATCAGGATTCTTTTGCTAACATTAGGCAGATTTAAGCATATCAACTCGGCAGCGCGCGAGGCGCTGGTGAATGGCGGGTTTTTACAAGAGCCTATCAGTAAAAAAAAGAACAAAAAATAATATATATAGATATCTACGTATATATTTGTATACACCACTTTGTTAATAGAGACCCATTGCGCATAACTTGTTGTAAAAGTCCCGATTAATTTTACTGATATCTGCTAATTCCCATAGGGTCTTTGAGATCTCTGCCAGTTGGGAGGAAAATGAAATTTCAAAGGCTGCTGCTGTTTAGATGATATTGGGACCAAAAAAAAAATTTTACCTTTTGACATTTTCTTTTCTTCTACATAGCTAACTTCCCCAGCACAAGCACCCCACGATCCCGGAATCATGAAGCTTGATTATAGAGTAAGTAGACTTGGAATATGTTCTTGTGGTCCTTTTGTCTAACCTGGCTTTTTTTCCACTTTGATAGCTTTCCAATTTGCTGGGCACTGTCTACACGCAAGGCAACCTGGTGTTTTCGCCTAACGGCACTAGCATCCTCAGCCCCGTCGGTAACAGAGTCAGCTGCTACGATCTGACAAACAACAAGTCTTTCACGTTCCCTTATGAACACCGCAAAAACATTGCTTGTATTGCTCTTAACCCGCAGTCTACATTGCTCCTCTCGGTCGATGTTGACGGTCGCGCCATTCTCGTCAACTTTGTCCGCCGCACCGTCCTTTTCTACTTCAATTTTAAGGATACTGTCAGCGATCTCAAGTTCTCGCCCGATGGTAAATACTTTGCTGTTGCTGCCGGCAGACATATTCAGGTCTGGCGTACGCCTGAGCAACGCGACGACAAGCAATTTGCTCCATTCATCAGACACCGGGTTTACGCGGGCCACTTTGCCGACGTTACCTCAATCACCTGGTCCGATGACTCGCGATTTTTCCTTGCGTCATCAAAGGACCTGACCACCAAGGTCTTTTCATTAAAATCTGAGGACAGCATTGCCGCAGCGACGCTTGTCGGTCATCGTGAAGCCGTTGTGGCCTCGTTTTTCAGCGATGATCAGGAGACTATCTACACAATCAGTAAGGACGGTGCGTTGTTTCAGTGGAAGTACCTCAAGGCGAGTGAGCTTGTCGAAGAGGGCAAGGAGGACGAAGAAATTGATAAAGATGATGACGATTCGTACTGGCGCATTGTCGAAAAGAACTTTTTCAACCAGGACGCCAAGGTATCATGCTGCACATTCCACCCTAAGTCAAATCTGCTGGTGGTTGGTTTTTCGTCCGGTATCTTTGGTCTCTACGAGCTGCCAAGTTTCACAAATATCCAGGTTCTGAGTATATCACAAAACGCCATCGATCACGTTACGATCAATTCTACCGGTGAGTGGCTTGCGTTTGGTGCCTCCAAGCTCGGCCAGCTGTTGGTCTGGGAGTGGCAGTCTGAGTCTTATGTCATTAAGCAGCAGGGTCACTTTGACTCACTTAATGATGCTGTCTACTCACCAGATGGCTCCAAGATTGTTACCGCCGCTGATGACGGTAAGATCAAGGTCTGGGATGCCTACAGTGGTTTCTGCATCGTCACCTTCACAGAGCACACTTCCGGTGTCACTGCTCTTCAGTTTGCAAAACGCGGTAACGTTCTTTTTTCGGCCTCTCTCGACGGCTCTGTTCGTGCATGGGATCTTGTCAGATATAGAAACTTCAGAACCTTCACGGCGGCATCTCGTGTGCAATTCTCGTCATTGGCTGTGGACCCTAGTGGAGAGGTTGTCTGTGCTGGTTCTCTTGACGACTTTGACATTCACCTGTGGTCTGTGCAGACTGCTCAGCTCTTGGATAGACTTCAAGGTCACGAGGGTCCTGTTTCTAGTCTTTCGTTTGGCTCTGAGGGCGGTCTTCTCGCAAGTGCCAGTTGGGACAAGACGGTCCGAATCTGGAGCATTTTCGGCAGAAGCACGCACGTTGAGCCCATGCAAATGCAGTCCGATGTACTCTCGATTGCCATGAGACCCGACTCTAAGCAGGTTGCTGTCTCGACTCTTGATGGTACCATTACGTTCTGGGACGTTGATAAGGGTAAGGAAGTCGGCCAGGTTGATGGTAAGGAGGATCTTGCTGGTGGTAGACATTCGACCGACAGATTTTCCGCTAAGAACGCGACCAGATCGAAATACTTTACAACTATCTGCTACAGTGCGGATGGCTCCGTTGTGCTTGCCGGTGGTAACAGCAAGTTCATCTGTCTCTACGATATTGACAACGAGGTGCTGCTCAGAAAATACACAATCTCTAGAAATATGGCCATTGAGGGCACGCTTGACCTACTGAACAGTAAAAACATGACTGAGGCCGGCCCGCTTGATCTCATTGACACCACTGGTGAGGCTTCTGACTTGGAGGATAGAATCGACAACACTCTCCCTGGTGCTAGCCGCGGTAGTGTCGACGCTAGAAAAGTGCGCCCCCAGATCCGTACTACTTCCATCAATTTTTCGCCTACCGGTCAGTCTTTCAGTGCCGCATCCACTGAAGGTTTGTTAATATACTCGCAGGACTCTTCATTCTTGTTCGATCCCTTGGATTTGGACATTGACGTGACTGTCAGCACCACGCTGGAGACCCTCAAGGAGAAGCAATATCTTACTGCTCTGATCATGTCATTCCGTCTTAACGAAAAGGGCCTGATTCAGCAAGTTTACGAGTCAATACCCGTTGGCAATATCGAACTCATTTCTAACGAGTTCCCCGAGGTCTACCTCGAGCGATTTTTCAAGTTCCTTACGTCTATCATTGACGACTCTCCCCACATTGAATACCATTTGTTGTGGATCCAGTCCTTGATCACGGCACACGGTCCCTTCATGCTTCAACGACGACACGAGTTTGCAAGCGTGCTGCGGTCAATTGCCAAGTATGTGACCAAGGTCAACAAGGACATTAACCGTCTTGCTAGCAACAACATCTACTACGTACAGTTCTTGCTTGGAAAGCAGAGCAAGATTGATTCATCAGCGGGCTCTGGTAACGCTATGGAAGGCATTGAGCTGGTCGCTGTTAAGGAGAACGCTACCGAGGATGTTGAAATGGAAGATGCTGATGATGATGATGAGGAGGGCTGGTTCGGACCAGAAGATGAAGAGGATTCCAAGACCAAAATTCTTAGCAAGTCCAGCCCGGTAGATGATGATTTGAGTGACGATGAGGTGTAGGTATTATATACATGTATAAAGAATTAATAAAAGAATTATATGAATTAGTGTTGGTCTTGTGTTGGGCGTGCTCCGGGAGCTTTGTCGGATGGTGTTTCTGAGCAGTTTGTGGGTTCAGCTTGCTTAACGTCCTCTGATTTGTCTTGATCAGCGGAAACTGTGTGAGCACTTTCTTCAATAACTGTCTGATCTGACACGGTCTCGCCCGCCGCCTCGGAGTCCACTTCACCGTTCTCACCTAGCAGGGCCATGCGCTCGGCCTCTTCCCTCTCTCTGTACTTTTTCTTTGATTTTGCCTTCTTCTTGCGAGCTTTTTGCTTTTTGTGCTCAGCAATTATCGCGTTGCGACTTTGCCCTTCGGGCGCTTCAAGCTCTTCAATCTTAAGCGCAAGCAACTCGCGTGCCTTTTTGCGATTCTGCTCACGCGACCGTGAGAACTGTGAGCTCAGCACAATGCCCGTAGGGATGTGCCGTAGCTGGACCTTACTGTTGGTCTTGTTGATCTAAAAAAGAACAAAAATTGTCATCAGTCTACTGTTCTATAAAGAAGACGCAGAAATTCCTGGTTCAACCTACTTTTTGACCTCCTTTACCTCTGAAAAAGCTGTTAGCTGCTGCTGAATATTTGCAATCCTGAATAATGTGGCTGGGGTACTCACCCTCCCTTGATAAAAACTTCTTCAATATCCTCTTCTCGGATCTTTGGCCGCGGCGGGAACTGTGTCTTCTTAAGAGCCCAGGACGGCAGCACCGATGTGAATTCCCGGACCCCCGTAGCAACACCCGCTCGACAAATCCTGGTAGTAAATGAAAATAGCATGTTGCTTTTGTGCTAGTGAAGAACTATATTAAGTTCTGACAAATGGGTTGAGCTCAAAACCAAGCAAGCGCTAAAACCGGCGGTGAAAGGTTTGATCCCAAAATTTTTATTTCTTCTTTTTTTCCCCGTTCCTAGCCACCCTGCATATAACACACACACGACCTTCTGAGGAAGATAATACAAGGTTATACACGCACGCATGAGTATAGACGAAGATTTCACAGAATGCATGGCTCAGGTCAGCAAGTATATCAGCAATGTGGATGCCTCGGTTGTCGACAGCATCCCTGAGTCTCTGCTATACTTTGTTCGCCAGAGTGGTGTTGATCCAAACTTTAGGTAAGATCACAGAGAGAGCTCATGTGTATTTTTTTTGTCTTGAGAGCAGCAGCTAATACTCACCCTTCTTTTTCTGGCCACATTAGAGAGAAGTATGCGCAATTGGAACAGACTTGGTCAAGCCTGTCTGACATTTATGCGCGTGGCGAGGCTGTCCTCGCGGATCCCCGCGCTGAGGGCATCCATCGCACACTTAACGGCGCCATCATGCTCGGTCGGAATCTTGTCTCGGTGGCAAAGGCCGGCACTTTGGCCTGGGACTCTGGGGCATCGACCCAAGTCATTTCCATTATCCAAACGCTATTAGAGCTCAAGGATCAGTCTTCTGGAGGTGAGTGTAACTTTTTGTTTTACCTCTTTATATCTTTATTCCCCACTACATTTAAACAGCTTATAACTAACTATCCGTTTCGCCAGCGACCAAAATCTTTAATAGCAGCCTGCAGTTCTTAGCCAATATGTCTAACCAGTCCAGTAACACGCCTGAAGTCATCACGAAGATTTTTGACGGCGTGTTGACCGGTACGCCCGCGGCAACGTTAGACAAGCTTCTAGAACGTCTCGAGCCTAGCGCCGCTGCGCCATTACTGCTTATTGTTGACAGTTGTTTGCGTCATTCAAGCGTCAACTGTCTCAAGTTCTACGAGAGTGATAACGGCCAGACAATTTTTCGCTGGATTCTCAATCTGACGCCGATCTGGTACGATCTTTCTAACGATATCTTCATTAACTTTGTTTCACTTATTATTCATCACATTATTGAGTTCGGCTACGCATCGCAGTTTCTTACACAGGCTATTGAGTCGGAAACATATGAGCCTACACAGGTATTATCGTTGCTCAAACTGCTTGATGCAGGGCTTGCTGACATTAGTTCGTTCGAGTTTGCCGCCCGCAAAGACCTCTTTGACCCTATTTACACTCTTTTCGAGGAGACCTCTAAAAAGGCAGTGCCTTATATGATTCATTCAAAGGATAATGACAAACTATCCAAGGATGAATCAGCGCCAATTTTTCATACTTGGAACTTGCTCATTATTCTCCTTGACTTTCTCGAAGCGCTGCTTTCCGATAGAATTGCCGATGCTGGTCAAGGCACAAATGAGGCAATTGTGCAGTATGCTATTACCCAGAAACCCATTGTTAAGGCGCTAATTGATCTTTTCCACGTTGCACAGGTGCATCTTCCCAAGGCCAACAAGCTTGGCGAGTACGTTCAGGCTCAGACCAGCGAAACGGCCGAGTCGCATACGGCTCAGCATACAAAGTTCCCTCTGGTCAAGGCCCGCATCATCACTCTTCTCGGCATTTTAACTATGGGCAACCGTGCTGTCCAGGACGAGATCCGTGAGCGTCAGGGCCTGGAGCTAGTGTTATCAAACTGCATCATTGATATCCACAATCCCTTCATCAAGGAGCGCGCTATTATTTGCTTGCGCTACCTGCTTGAAAATAATCCTGAAAACCAAGCGTTTGTGGCCAAACTTGAGGCCAAATCCACCGTAACGGAGGAGGCTCTTGACGAAGCTGGCCTCGAGACCGAAATTATCGATGGCAAGATTGCGCTTAAAAAGAAGGCTCGCGTGGAGGAAGTATAACAAGTTGGAGAGGTTATTTATATAATCATAATGATTTTTTTTTTCTTTTTTTAATAGTATGTGTGATACGTGTTGAACCAATCACTTATACATAGCTAGAATGTACATATAGATAGATACATAGATAAATAGTTGGATCATTATTTTTACATCAAATAGTTACAAACAGAATGACATACAAAGATGAATTTCACAACATTTGTATCTGTGGGACTAGAAAGGTAGCGCCAATAATAACCGCTTAGGTTATTAAGAGGGCTTGTCCTGATTACTTATAGAGCCGCTATAGTAGCTAGTTCGGAGAACTTAGCAGCGCGTTTTGGGGTATCAACACGTTATATACGTATTAAATGATAAAATATATATTTTTCATATATAAGCCATTCTTTTAATAGGAAATATATTGGTTTTAGTTTGTTCAATTTTTTTCAATATCATAAACCGTAACATATGAATCCCCCTTTCACTTGCAGAAGTTGAAAAGTTTGGGAAGATAAGACATGAATTAAGGTTGCATAAGAAATGGACTAAGATCGGCAAGAAAACAAAAAAAAAAAAAAAAGGGTTTGTGAAGAAAACTTTACACACAACTTAGAAAATGAGTTTAATATCCAACATCAAATAGTTATAAACAAAATGACATGCAAAGAAGATATGAATTCCAAACAAATTTGTTCTATGAGAATAGTAAGGTAGTGATATAAGTGCGTATTGTTAATTCAGATGTTCCATGGCGCTGAATTCTCCAAGAATAATGTGTTAGGGAAAGCCTGCAATATATAACGCTCAGTGGATTAATACCAGAGATTGACAGTAAGAACTTAACAAGCTACTCTAGAACACTTCCTGAAAATGTGCCCAAATGTTTTCAGCTGGTTGCACTCGTAATAATGATTTAGCTTGCTGATGCACATCGTTTGAAAATGCTTTCCCAGAGCGCCATTGCCTATGCGAAGCTGAAACGGCTTACTAAAGATGTGACGAGACACGGTATTTATGAAATATTTAAGTGGACTGGGGCACTTTTCCATATAGCTCCATTTGAGTGGTAGAAAGATATTGGTAGGGTTTACCTGGTGTTTCATAATCTAGATCATCCATTCCTCACAATAAGAATTGGAATTATCAAGGATAATTTGTAGTACGGCTAAAATCGTAACCATACACTGTGTTATTACATACGCTCGGTATTGGCATGGAGATTTTGGTTTTTTCCCGCCAGAACCGGATCCTTCTCTATTACCTTTACTGAAATTGCAAGCTTAAGGTAGCTGGGATAGAATGTATGATGATATCAATGTGAGCAACATGCGGGTCGCGGAACGGCAAAGATGTCGGAGTCGTTACCGCCAATGGCACTACGATAAATCACGTTGTAGCCGAGTGTTGGCCGCCATGTACGCCAACAGCTGGGCCGGAAAACCAATTGAAATCCCCAGTGGTTCACTACCTCGAGTACCAGCCGTACCTGTCAGGGTCCCAGACACGCGCGCGGTCAAAGTCAATTGTTTTAATTTGTTGGTCGCTCGTGCTAGGTCCCCCAGCAGCCTGCTGGGCCACACCCAAAGTGATTCCCAGCAGACGAGCTGCCATTGCTGTTTGTTTTTCTTTCATTCTTACTGTCTAGCAGGGTACACGCATTGTTGACGGTAGATGGGTATTCAGTTTATTGCCGTTACATCAAATAGTTACAAACAAAATTATAAAACAAAATGACATACAAAGAAGACATGGATTTCAAAAATATTTGTCTTTATGAGACATCATTGAAGCAGAGGAAAAAAAATTATTACAAAAGGGATTGGCAAGAGGGAAAAAAAGGGGTCATCCCGGGTTTGATCCGGGGTCACCTGCAAGTACGAAACGAATCGTAGAGCTTCGATTATCACCCGAAGCAGGTATACTACCACTATACTAATGACCCTTTTTAGTTGTCCAAAGTGTGCAATTTGTATAAAACTACTTCAATCGAACAAAAACCATTAGTTTTTACAACTTGAATTATGGTAATAATGAGATAAATATATAATTTGTGTATCAACCCCGCATTCGACATTTTAAAACTGCAAAAAAAAGACAATTGGCACATAATTCTTCTTCTAATTGAACCCCAGCCATCGCCTAATTCTTACAAAGTACTAAATAGATCTTTCACTAGTTTAAAATTGGATCAACCTTATTTCATACTCAATTGCCTTGTTTTATGTTTGTGTTTATTCGTTTTAAAGAATGAGATTTTGTTCATCTGGCAATAATTATATCAGAAATGCTTTCCGATATAGTGTAACGGCTAGCACGGTCCGCTTTCACCGGGCAGTTCGGGGTTCGATTCCCCGTATCGGAGTTATTTTTTTAAATTTTGTTAAACAATTTTTTTTATTTCTTTTTGGTGTAACGTGTATGATAAGCGAAATGAACAACCAAGCGAGATGAACACTTTTCTTCACCTTCAAGATATAAATCACTATGAAAATATCACAACCCATCTAATCAATTGAAACTAGTTGCTATATTTTTCTCCAGACGTCTGGATTACTACCTGACATGTTCTTGAATTATGTCCGGGCCTGCAGCACACTCCACAGCGCCTTTCCCTCGGTCGCGCTGACATTCCTTGACCACTACTTTTCGACGATTCTGCCACTACTTGCGCATCAACATCCATCTGATAAATTGCTTACATTTCCCTCTCTACTGTCATTAGCCCTCTTTTCTGTAATTCACATTTTTTTGCCCTCCCGTGTCGGCTTAGTATCTCATTTGCCTGTCGAAGGTCTTGGACCTCTGCTTTTACTAGAGCCAAGCCATGCGTAATTGCCATTGTTATCTTAGAAAAAGACTTCAATGCTTCTAAAATTGATTCTAGGGAGCTACTATGATGTTTTCTGATTTGTTTTTCAAGGTATTTAGACTGAGATTCAGCTTTAGAGATGGCCATTGGGGTCTTTAAACCCCAAGGGGTAGATGGGACGGTTTCCTCCTCAACCGGTGTTGGAGTCCGCAGCTGCACGTCAATAATATTTGAATCTTTGCATTTAGCTCGTTGATAGTCATATTTACAAAAGTAACGCGTCTCAAGCTCTTTGTGCCGCTTAACAGAGTTTCTAGCCCACTGCTTGCCGACGGGTGACGCATGGCGGCCTGCAAGCAATCGGCTGGCCATTTCTTCAGCACCACCCAATAGCAGGGGGAAATCCTTGTAAATTTAGGTCCAGAATATACTGAATATACTATATTTTTCTCTAGATTAGATATTTTGCGTGATTTGGGGATAATATTAGCTTGAACTTGTACGCCCTTGTGCCGGCAGAGAAGAGTCGTGTAATTGACTTGATAGAGCTTGGCGGCGCGTCGAAGACTCAATTTTGGGTCTTTTTTATAGGCTTGAAGGGCTAGAAGGATTCTAGCTTTATTATTTGTCTGTGGCATCTTACGTGGTTGACAGTTAGTTGATTAAATGGAAAGGTTGTGGGAAAAAGGAAAGTGATCATTTACCTTGTCTGATCATTTCACTTATCATATACGTTAATGACATAAACTAAATATCATCCGCAAATCTGTTCAAGTGGTTGTCCTAAATGGCATTTCAAATTTCTACAGTTGAACAAGACTAATTAAAGTATACCTTGTGAATAGATATATTGGGAAATAACACAGAAATTTAAAAAATATGAAATTGGTTACTCATGTGTTATAGAAAATAGAAAAAAAAATTTTTTTATACAAACAATTAAGATATTTCGAGACGTGTGTTTTTCTACTAAACAGGAAATGATACTTATTCAACGCTTTATCAACACAATGATAACGTATGACTAAGCTTTGATTATCAACACATATCCCCTGTGATCCTAAAAACTTGTAAATGTAAAACAAGTTATTATAAATACAAGAAAAATTAAAAACTGCTCTTAACTGTATATAATAATTATGTAAATGAAAATATGGTTGAGCAAACCAGCAAGTAAATAAATATAAACATGAGAATATGATGTAGCAAATGAAACTATATAAATAGCTGGTAAAATTGCACAGAAATCTTTTTAGTTCATTTCCTCTTTTACCGCACCATATTCTTTTCCCTTTTTATTGAATTCTGGGAAAAAGCTAAAACAGTAGTTGTAGTATATTTGATAGCTGAAGAGCTTCTAATCAATATTTTGTATACCATTCCTCAGAATCCTGACATGCATTTAGCTGTGCTGGGATATATGCTACAAGCCTCTATATATGTGTGTGATCTATATATTTCCATGCCTCCTCGATTCGAGCTGTCAAAATATCTATATTAGATTTATTATTTTTCAGCTCATGAAGATTAGAATAGAGCCAATAGAGCTCATGATTCAGAACCCCTCCATACACGCCCAATAGGATTTAGATTGAGACTGCAAGATGGCTAATCTACCACCCAAATGCCATTCTTCTCGTGCCACTCTTGGGTATATTTGCAATATGTATGTGGGTATTATACTGCTGGGCTAGTTCTAACTTGTGCACCTTCCAGAATCGGCAATATACACGTTTCATTGCTGAGTATATAGCTATGAGCTTTAGACGCTGCTTAAATTGCTACTTGCAGATATGATGTCGGCGGAGGATTCTTCTGGAAGTGTTCACAGACATACAATCCCTATCCAGTTGTATAAGATTCCGCCGTGGCACATTAGGAAACCGCCTAGCTAATTGAACCAAATAGCGCTCTTCACAAGAATTCAACAACTTTGGGCCCCTGTACGGTCTGCACGGGGCCTTTATTTGAAGTCTTGGCGCTTAGAGAACCATTTTATGGTGCGGTCGATAGGTTTGTAGTCAATATTGAAGCGGAGTTAGATGGCTGTCTTTTTTGGCTAGCTGCTACGCTTGCAAAAGTAGCTGTGTGTACCTCTAAAAGAGGGATTCGTTTCTCTGTCGGGTTCTGCTTACTTGGGTACCTAAACCATATGGATCTGACATTTTGAAAACATATGGTGGAGAATTGAAGATTGTTGTACATGGCGTAGACGTTGGAACAAAACTTTCTTGAACTATGTAACTATAAATCTGTTTTTTTGGGCTAATAAATGTTATAACATGACAAACTCAAATAGATAACAAGGATATAAAAGGGAACATTTAATTTCAGCTCACTTTTTTCTGAGAAGCCAATTAATTAGTTGTCGTGACCGATATTTGAGATTTAGACAGTCTATGATGCCGAGTTATTCACATACTCAACCCGCATGCCAAGGAAAATCCTTTGAAATCACCACTGCAATATGCTGCTTCAATAGGATGACAAGTTGGTAAAACGTCGATAAGCTATGGTGATAAACTGACAATCAGCTGAGTAGATGTAGTGGCAAGTCAAAGACTTTGGTCACCGCTTCAATACCCTTTTTGTTATCACGGAGGGCACTGAGACCAAGTTTCGGGGAGGTTTCTCATGTCGACACTTTCAAGTGCACTCTGAGCAAAGCGCTTGCCAAGCTCCTCTGGTGGTCTACTAAAAGGCAGGGCTTTCCGTGTCTTGCTGCAAAAGATGAATACCGCAGTTGACTTGAAAGCTTCTAGAACTTTTGTCAATGCCAGGCTCTGAACCGCTTTGACTTTGCCCTTATGGTGGGCTTGAGATTATCTGGTACTACGAAAGGTTTGCGTACTTCATACCAGGCCTAATTCACAAGACAGAGCTCTCTCATGGTCTGGTCGATGATGCCTCTAAAGACTTTTTTCAACCCACCTATTACGCTGGTTGCCTTTTTTTTTTTGGCTTTAAATTAACATTTTCGGTGTGCTGTGCAAACGAGAATCTAGTGTTAAAACTAGCTCCTGGCAGGTTTTGGCTTTTCTTTTTTGGGCAATCTCTTTGGGACTCCCTCCTTGGGGATGACAAGTTTTATCATTCACACCATCACCGTAGTCAAACTCAATTCTTAAACCATTTAACCACTTGTAGCATACCTACAATACGCCTGAGAGCATGGTATCGATTGAAATATCACCAACAAACCCAGCTATCTCGGCTCCAGTATTCTTCAATTGTGTCTTCAAATTAAAATTACATGTATTCTTGGGGGATTTTTCAAGCGAAATTCTAAAAAAAGAGAAAAAGGTTTCGGGATTGATATTGTCTTTGTGAGAACCCGTTAATCTGGAGTCCATCAAAGTATCAAGCAAACTCTATAAAGACTTGGTTGAAACCAGACTTGAGTTCTTTTTTTTTTTTTTTTAATATTTATTTTATTTTTTTTTGCGTCAAATTTAAAACCTGTCCATTGTAATCAAATAGCATTGATGTGGATCTTGCTTAGATGGTCTGGCCATGGTATTTATGCGTGACCCATTTTTGTTTTGGAGTCCCATGGTGCTTGGAAACTGGCAAAAGCGGCGACTGGTAAGTGGTGTTTCAAGTAATAAAGTTCTTTTTTTTTATTATTTTTTTTATTTTTTATTATTTTTTATTATTTTTTATTTTTTATTTATTTTTTATTTTTTATTTACCGATTCCGATGTTGCCAATTGTTATTAGGCTTATGTGTACTACCTATTCTACTGATTATATCTCTGAAAGTTCCATATTTGCCTTTGGTACCCTTGATGACAATTTGACCCTAGAGACCAGGGCTATAGTGCAGACCATGACCCTTGCTATGTATCATACTCTAAAACCATCGATCCCACTAGTAATCATAGATCTCCCGTTCAATGTTACATAAACATAGCGTCAAGCTGATGACCATTTCTGGTTTAATTCCGCCGGATCTCATTTCTGCCCTCCTCTTCATCCAAAAAAAATGAAAATAAAACAAGCTTGAATGAGAGGGTATAGGTGTTGAGGTCCTGAACAATGGCAAAAAAAACAAACAAACAGAACAAATGGTTTGACTTACATAAAAATAGGCTTAGCAAACAGCTGAATGGTAGGTATCAAAAAGTGGCTCCTGCTGTATCATGATCAGTACCAGGTAGCTGGTGGACAACAATAACCGAGTATTATCAAGGGCTAAAATGGAGTGTCATGATCATTCAAACAACAGCTACAACCAATTAACAGCAGTTTTTTACTCAAAAATGTTTTATATAAGATGTCGTCTAAGTTTTTTTTATGAGATGTTTATGAGAAATATATTATCAGCGTATGATCATATTCCCATGGCGATGGTGATGCTAAGGCAATGGCGTGGATGCGGCTCTCACCTCATGCAATAGAAGAAGAAAAGAAAAAAAAAAAAGGTCAGGCAAGACTATAGGTCTCTAGACAACTACAATCCGTGATACTGAAAGATGAAAGCAACAGCCATGAGAGACAGATGCTAGTAAAAATAAAAGCTGGTATATATTGTCAAAAAGAATCACTTTTGAAGATCTTGCCAAAATACAAACAATAATGTTGTTACATGAAGCGGGTCTATGAAATCTCAGGTTTGTTGTTCATCGTCCAGAAAAAAAAAAAAACCAGGGGAAACTCAGAAAAACTTTTTTTATCCTTTTTTTTTTATTTATTCATTTATTTTTTATTTTAATTCTTGTTTACATTCTATTCAACACTGCAACCGACACTCATTTAACCCACATTATGACTATTTCCAAAGAGGCACCCAAGCTTGATCTCAACTTTGACTCTAGTGAGGACACCTTCAAGCTACTGGGCGACCCCGTCAACCGCGACAGCCTCAATTTTTCATTTGATAGTGGCGCTGCCGTCAGCCTGCCCACCTCGCCTACCAGCACCAATACCGCCCCCGTGGATCTTGCTCAACTAGAATCGCCCATTACGGGGGGTGATTGCAGACGCAGCACCCTTGATCCTCTGGCCATTGCCGAACACCAGCTGTCATTACAGCGTGAGCAGGAACAACAACAGCAGCAGCAGCAGCAGCAGCAGAAACAACAAAACGAAGATGAACAAGCCAAGAAGGTACAGACCCAAGAGGGCTTAAAGGGGGAGCCGCAAGCACAGGAGGTGGAACCATCGACCACAGACGAACAACAACAACAACAAACAGCATTACAGCAGGACACGGCCCCTGCAACTACTACTGAGGCAGTGGCCAAGGACAGCACCGAAACCTCGCAGCAGGATGCGGCCACGGCTGAGCTCGCCGTTAAGGGCGGTAGCCCAGCACATGGCGACACAGAACCAGCAGCCCCTGAACAGGAAAATCCGGCGACAACTGCCAACGCTTCCACAATTGTTGCTGCGGCCAGTGATTCACCAGTTGCTGCTGGTGCTGACAACAACAACAACAGCGACTCTGCCACTGAGCCCAACTCTGCATCTGCTGCGGCCGAAAAGCCTTCCAAGGACAATGTCGTCAGCAGCGAGCCCACTAAACAACCCGCCATGTCGTCTGAAAAACCCGGCACGGCTACAGCCTCCAAGCAGCAGCAGCCAGAGGAGGAAAAAACCTGTTTTTGTTTCTAACAGGGAAAAAATTAAAAAAAAAAAAAAAAATTAACAAAAAAACAATATTAATTAAGAAAACAACAACTTCCGTTTGATAGCATTTTGTTATTTTTTTACGGGCTCTGTCTTTACGGAGCTTTTTTCTCTTCGATTCTTTTTCTTCCTTACTGTCAACTTCTGTTTTCTTTTTTTTTTTTTTTTTAGTACACACTGCGTGCGCAGACTGTCATGATGGGTAGCTAGGCTATTCACTGTATATCGACTGAACCCCCTTTGCCGTTTTATTTTAATTATTTCTTTATATCTTCTCTTGTAATTGACTTGTTTAATACCGCTAATAGTAATTGTAATATATATGTATTTGCAACAACAACAAAAAACAAATGGGCTTGTATATATTAAATGTAAAAAGTTATATTGGCAGACTTGTGAAGTTCAACTAACTGGAGGCTAAGGATCAACACCTTTGTGAGCAAATGGTTATAATAGTAACAAATAAAAAGGATTTCAATCAATAGAAAAAAAAACAATATAGAGAAATAAAGTGCTATAAAAAAACAACAATAAAACAATAATTCAGGAGAATGGTGAATAGACTTAAACCATGTTCTCAAAGGCCAACTGCTGCTGGCCCTGCTTAAAATCGCTAGCGTAAATCTCCTGCTCACGGGCCTTGATTTCATGATCCTCTTGAGCAAGCGCGCACGGGGAACAGAAAGTGGTTGCTGCACAGTCCTTGAAACAGTTGCCTTCAATCTGGTACCGCCGTCTAATGGTGTTTCTGCGACGAGTACGCCACACAATGTTGCCAATAGAGTACGTAAAAGCTGCCATTAGTGAGTAGCCAATAGAAGTACAATTTATGTAGTCTCCCCATGATTCACCAACATTAGCCGGGTCCTCCTCAGGTGTACGCAAGAGCGCGCGGTTTGAGCGAGCAAAAATACAGGACTCAAACATAACCGAGGGACATAAAACGTCGGGTCTCTTGATGGTATCCATCAAAGAAAACTCAAAGTTGCCGTCTTTCGAAACGATAGGCGCGGCAGCGCTGGCATTGTCGTAGTAATCGCGATCTTCGATAAGCTTGTCGGTGACAGAGTAGTCAATTTCTTCTTCTTCTTCCTCCTCCTCTTCCCGCTTCTTGGTGGGAGCAATAGCGCCAGAATCGTTCTGGTAAGCGGGAGGCGAGAACTTGCTTGATTGTTGAACTTGGGCAGCGGTCATATTGGCAATTGAGTGTAGTGTAAAAGTGGATAAAACAGTGATAATGATAAGATAAATAAGAGAAGATATCAGACCCTTGGAGCATTATTTATATCCATGTCTTTGTATAATTATTGTTATAGCGTTATATTTATTTTCATATTTATTTTTAAATTTTTTTTTTTTTTTGTTTTGAGGCCTAAGGCTGCAAGGAAGAGAAATGCAATGAATATGTACTCACATTATTAGCCTTAGATCATGTCATTTTCTGGTTAGGCCCTTTTATCATGCGTAAGCTCCTAGCACAAGAGCAGCTGTTATTTATAACATCACATTGAATGATGATGATGATGATGATGATGATGATGATGATGATGATTACCTGTTATAATTGTCATAGCTCAGTTAACGATCTCAGAAAAGACCTCAGGGAAGACCGGTGTACCGGCTACCCTCGATACACCACAGAGTACAGATCCAAATCAGGACGTGAAAATCACAATTTAGGATACCAACGGTTACTGATACAACAATAAAAATGAACAAAAATAAATAAAAATAAATAAAAATAAATAAAAATAAATAAAAATGAATAAAAATAAATAAAAATAAATAAAAATAAATAAAAATAAATAAAAATAAATAAAAATAAATAAAAATAAATAAAAATAAATAAAAATAAATAAAAATAAATAAAAATAAATAAAAATAAATAAAAATAAATAAAAATAAATAAAAATAAATAAAAATAAATAAAAATAAATAAAAATAAATAAAAATAAATAAAAATAAATAAAAATAAATAAAAATAAATAAAAATAAATAAAAATAAATAAAAATAAATAAAAATAAATAAAAATAAATAAAAATAAATAAAAATAAATAAATAAATAAGAATAATTAATTAAGAATAATTAAATATAGGCTAGTGCCATTGAAACAAGCATTACTTGGTATAAACAAATTTCATTGTTAACAATCATCAAAATAAATTAAAAAAAAACGATTGAAATAAAATATAGACTAGCCTCATCGGATTGAGCACTCATGCATCGAATAAATAGTTATCGTTGTAAACATCATTAAAAAAAAATGATTGAAATAAAATATGTATGAATCGACTGAAACTTATCGCAAATCTAGAATCTTTTGATAAAATAAATGAAAAAAAAACCCTCAGAGAAACTGTAGAAGTATTTTTCTCTTGTCAAAAGAACGCCCCTACCACCGTCCACGACAGAGCTAATGGAAGAAAGCCCAGAGCAGAGGCTAATAGAGACCATCAGACGCCTTCAAAATATTAACAACAATTGCTGGAAGGGTAGTTGATATTTATAGCTAAAGAAAAAAAAAAAGACTCCCCCGAGTCGAATGGCGACGAAAAAACTCGCTGGAAATTTTTTTTAAGAGCAATTGGCACTCAAAGGTTGCTCCGGGGCCATTATCCAACAGCTGGCTCCTAGGGATGTTGAGACGGTGCAAGTATCTAAAATTGAATTGGGAAAGGCATTTAGACATGCCAATGGCCTGAGAGAATGCCAAACACTTGATTTTGCAATTTTCATTTTAAGTTATACACTGTGTCAACGCCTACAACATTATCCCAGATGACATACGGAATCTCAATGAAGCCGGGTTTAAAATTGGGCATTCAACGATAAGTATTCAAAATTTAATCACCTAGCATTGTTTCTCGTGACACTTCTGAGCTAGTAACGACGTTAGAGATGAATTCCAGAACTAGCAAGGTTGGAAACCCTTTATCTACAAAGGAGTTTGTCAGATGGAAAACTAGTTTCCCGGCATTATTACTGAAGAATATGATTGCGAAACATCTCCTTCAGGGTTCATAAAAGAGTCCATCTTCAATGAATGAGTTTCAGACCACTTTCCTGCATCTAAAGACAAATGGACACTCCTATTGATGGATGGGCATCTGTCCCCCCACGTCATACCGAGTTATCGCCACACTTATCAGCAATAAGGTCATTTCTTTATACTTTCCTTCCTCATATGACTGATATCCTGCAACCTATTGACAGATCTTGTTTTAGCCAAGCAGAAATTCTGTACAGAAGGCAGATTTGTCGCAATTTCTATGCTGGGTTGAGTCCCACCAAGGCACACTTCTTTGAGACCTATCAGAGTATCAGAAAGGAGGAATGCAGTCCCCAAAACGACTATAGGAAGGGTTGGAAAAAATGTAGATTATCAAAAATTGATCCAGACATTGCATTGGACAAGTACAAAAGACACATGAATCATGATATTATCACGCCCGAGCATCCTGTACAAGAGGAGTCAGTGATTGAGCCAGAAGTGGGAAATATTTCTACCCCCCAGCGCCTCAAAAGAAACTCAGAAAGAAAGAAAAGAAGCATTCAAAGAAGCGATCGCGTATATCCAATCAAAATAACAAAACCGTCCGAGCTGTTAGGATGGCTAATTCGGGACCGCACTCACCGGTTCAGCGGACGGACCCTGGACCCAACTATGGGTCCAAAATAAAAGTAAAGCAAAATCTTTTACTTGGATACATCTACTTTTCCGTCTGGTTAGAAATAATTTTTTTTTTTTAAAATACAAGTTTGTACATGGCGTTGATAATAAAGTGTTTTTTTTGTTTACAAGTTAAAAACAAAAATTGTTCGAGAAGTAATCTGTTCGATTACTTATCAATAGCCTATATTAGATATAGAAAATTATATTAGCAGACTTGTGAAGTTCAACTAGCTGGAGGCTAAGGATCAACACCTTTGTGAGCAAATGGTTATAATAGTAACAAATAAAAAGGATTTCAATCAATAGAAAAAAAAAATTAAGAGAAACAAAGTGCTATGAAAAACAACAAACAATTCAGGAGAATGGTGAATAGACTTAAACCATGTTCTCGGCAGCCAACTGCTGCTGACCCTGCTTGAAGTCAACATTGTGAATCTCCTGCTCACGGGTCTTGATTTCATAGTCCTCTTGAGCAAGCGCGCATGGGGAACAGAAAGTAGTTGCAGCAAAGTCCTTTACGCAGCTACCCTCAATCTGGTACCGCTCTCTAATGGTGTTTCTGCGATGCGTACGCCACACAATGTTGCCAACAGAATACGTCCAGTATGACATCAGTGAGTAGCCAATAGAAGTAGTATTAATATAGTGTCTCCATGATCCGCCAATCTCAGCTGGGTCCTCCTCAGGTGCACGCAAGAGCGCGCGGTTTGAGCGAGCAAAAATGCAGGGCTCAAACAGAAGAGAGGGGCAGAAAACGTCGGGTCTCTTGATGGTATCCATCAAGGAAAGCTCAAAAGTGCGGTCTTTCGAAACGGTAGGCTCCGCAGCGCTAGCATTATCGTAGTAGGTGCGGTCATCGATAAGCTTGTCGGTGACAGAGTAGTCAATTTCTTCTTCCTCCTCTTCCTGCTTTTCGGTGGGAACAATAACGTCGGAATCGTTCTGGTAAGCGGGAGGGGGGAGCTCGTTTGATTGTTGAATCTCGGCAGTGGTCATATTGTCAATTGAATGTAGTGTAAAAAGTGGATAAAGGCTGTTAAAACAGTGGCAATGATAAGAAGAATGTAAAAGAAAAGGAAAAAAAAAAGGGAAGAAAGAGGACCCTTTGAGTTTTTTTTTTTTTTTTTTTTTTTTGGTTTGAGGCTGGCTCAAGGCTGTCAAGGAGAGAAACGCAATCAAGGCATACTCACGTGATTAGACTCAGATTATGTCATTCTGGCACGGCTCTTTTTATCATGTGTGAGCCCCCAGCAGCACAAGCGTAGTTGTTATTTATAGTGTCACGTTAAATAATGATGATGTTTGCCTGTTATAATCATCCATGGCTCAAGCCCTGCTAACGACCTCAGATCTCATTAGACTGGTGTACTGGAGGCAGCTGGTTACCACAAAGTACAGGTCCAAATCAGGACATGAAAATCACAATTTAGGATACCAACGGTTGCCCCCTTTTACTGAAAGAATTGTGTTGTCAAACAGGGATAAAATATATGATTTAACGCTTGTGACTTTGAACTTCAGTACTTTTATTGTTGCTTAAAAGTGCAAGACCTAAAGCAGATATAGTATGTTTCAACTTAGTTGTTGTCGCCAATACTAGAAAAAGAACGCTGTGGCAAAGCTTTGTCTTGAATTTATAACACGAGCCGTTGACCATGAAAGAACCGCTCCTTTGCCTCCCCAAAAAGCACATCTTCCTAGAGAAAACAGTTTGTATTTATTACTAATTTTTTTGTCTTGCTATTGAAACCGAGATACCAGTCTCAACTGGTACAATAACCATTTAGTGTTGTATTGTCAAATCGGCTAGCAATCTGTTGTGTAACTTTTATTATAATCAACACCAAAAGGAAAACAATAACGTCTTATTGTTAACAAACATCAGTGCAAATATACAGTTTGCTCTTTTATACCAATGTTTTCCATTATCGTATTTCGAATACTGTAAATCACCTATTAGTTAGCCCGTTAATACATGTTGTATCCATGTTCCTTTTTTCAAGCAATGTTGGTGAGTCAATTGTAGCTTTGTTTTTGTTGGTTGAAAAAAATTTTCAATTTTCAATTTTCATTTGTATGGATTTATTACTTCTCCACTCAATACTTCCAAAACCTGTGTTCCTGGAATGTTCACAATGAAAATATTTTATTTCATAAAATCCTTTTTAAACAGTCATGATTTGAAAAATCTAACAGTTTTGGATGATCACTATCCCAATATAGCTTCACATTCATGCAATTGTACTAAAAAACCAACTACATCATTCCATTTACAGTCTCCTCTTCCAACCTTCTAGTAGTAGTAGTTAATTTATTGTTTATTTAGATGCCTAGTTTCAACATTTTATTCTTTTCTTTTTTTTCTTTATAAAGAATAAACAATAAGAATAACAAATATGCAGATAAAATATGGTTACATTGTTGTCATCCAAGGCTTAATTATTCTGGTTGTAACAATTGTTATTTTACAAGTTTGAAATCTTGCCAGGTGTGAATTTGATGAATCGGTCTCATGTCCTGTAGCCAGTTGGTAGTTACATTCGGAACTATACCGAGACCAGGTACAAGGGGGTATATATCGTAGTACTTGGATGGATGAAAAGCGGGTAGCGTAACCCTGGCCGAGGATGTTCAAGGGAAGCGCAGGTACGCACTTGTGATACTTAGAAGAATCGAGGATTGCATGGTCCCACCTATAATATCAGTACCTACTTCCCTTGCAACGGGCTGCAACAAAAAAGAAATAATAAAAAAAATGGTCCTATTCATGTTTTATAATAAAAAAAAAAGATACTGATTGAATCTGTTTCTGCTGTTGAAGGGCTATAGTTCCGAGGAAGATAGGTGGGTCGGCCATACAACTACAATACAGTCAGCACCATTGTGTTGTTGTACTTGTCCAATCTGAAAGCTTAATGAAGTAGCCACGCACAAACCTTTTTCTTTTTTTTTTTTTCCTTTTTTTTGGAGTCGCTCGCTTAGGTTTATCTCATTTATTAGGCTCGGCGCAGATCACAAGATTCTATGAAAACCAAAAGAGCAAACTGAAACAGCCGTCAAGCCCTGATCTCCTGACAGTCGCTAACGACGACTAAGTTATCATAATATCAATAAGTATTATACAGAGTCATTGTCTGTTTTGAAACTACAAATACCAGCCCATTTCCCTTCATTTACAGAGCCTCTTTTACTTTTTTATTTATTATTATTCTCTAATACCTTGAGATTTCTACTCTAATTTTTAATACACCATGGCTGAAAAAGTTATTACCAACGAGCCTGAGGCTAACAACTTCTTCCTCCATCCTACCCAGGATGTCAATTCCAAATCGATTATGAGCAGCGCCCAGCCTACCATTGATAGTCTTAAGCTCAACGGTAATGGCCTGCATCGGGATCTCCCACCGCGAAAATTCCAGACTGGGCTTTTTGATTGTTTCACCGATATCCCAACGTGCTTGTGCGCCGCATGCTGTGGCCCATGCCTCTTCCACCGCACCTACCACGTCTTGAACCGACCTAACCCTAATGAGCTCAACGACGACGAGTGGGTTGGTGGTACCTGTCTTGCTTACTGCCTTGTCGGCTCCTGTACAGGCATTGGTGCCTGGTTCTGGTCATTCCTTCGTCGTGGTGCCATCAGAGAAAAATACAACATTGATGGTAATACCAGAATGGATCTTGTGCTGACTTGTTGTTGTGCCCCCTGTACCCTTGCTCAAGAGGACATTGAGGTCAGAAAGCTTGAAAAGGAGCGCATTCTTGAGTACCAGCGCAGCCAGCAGTCCGTTGCTAATCAAACTCTGTAACTTGACAATGAATCAACATGGCTAGTTGCGAGGTGTTTGGGTTGTTCTTATTTTTTATTTTTATTTTTTACTTTTTCTGATTCTCCGTTGTTTTATTTTAATCATGTAAACCTTTTAATTAATCATGTAACGTTGAGACCATACATTCTTTTGTGCACAGTTTCAGGTTGCACCTTAGCTCTGATTTGAAAATACTAGGGGAGAGAAATCGGTCATTAAAGCTTAGATCGGCAAAGTTACCAAGACTGCGCCTGATTCTACTGTAAGTACAACAACGCCTGGCCTGAGACGTAGACTGGTGGAATTGCATGGGGTCCGACTAGGCGGCTAACAACTCTTTCTAAGCGGCTACCCAGCACGGCCTGCCAGATACAATCCGGATACAGGGCCAGGGTGGCTATGGACGATTTTAAATTTTTATTTATTTCTATTTATTTTTATTTTTGGGCACGGTACAAATCTGAGCCCCGTGATCAAGCATGGATAGGGGAAAAGATATATTCCAGCTCCATCCCAGGTCAGTTATTTTAAAATGAAACTTGAGAAAAAAAAAAAAGGCCATGAGCAGTTAAGTGCTGAAGCTGAGATTACAAAGTAGAAATCTTTTTTGGTTTTCAGACTTACGTTCAAACTCCTCATCATTTGGGTAATTGGCAAACCTAAAAATATAATCCAATACCCAAAGGGCCATGCAAGGTACTATAAAGATTTAAATGCCTAAAGAGCAATTGAGTAACAGTCACTTTTTAAGGTTTTTGATAGTAAAGCTATAAAAATATATTTATTTTTATCTATTTTTTCTATTATAAATGTCTATACATTGAGGCTGGTCTAAGGACAACTTTTTTCATCTTTTTGCTAGTGCTTTGATAATGAAGACAATAGAAATGATATATCATGGCACTGAAAATCATTTTTTTTATAAACTTGGCAATATGTTTAGCGTCGTGGTGAACAAGCTGTTGGATCCCTGCGCCTAAAACAAATCACAGACATTCTGTGCGAGACTGATAGCGAACAAATGCTGAAACACGAACGCAGCCTTATCAAGTTTACATCCCATTAACTCTATCTTATTGTGAACGGGTTATCAACTTTAACTTAAATCCCGCAACTTACAAAAGAATAGAAGATAAGAAACGTCGTTTAGCAAGGTAGTGAAAAGAGAGAGATAATGATGCTGGCTGGATGGTCCCAATCACCAGCCCTTTGCAAACTAAAGCACAACCGAATCAATACAAGACTGCGTTATTATAATGGGCAATACTTGGTTGTTAATCTTAAACCCACAGGATGATGAGATAAAGCACTTGTATAGCTGACAAGCAGGACTGGCCATCTCACTAACACAGAGCAATATAGGCCTTGGTATAAAGGTCATCAATAACCAGAGCCTTGTAACCGATCCAATCAGAACGAGCGTAGAAGAGATCAACACTGCAACCAATCTTCATTATCCAGTTCCTAGCTCATAATAGAAAGCCTGAGAAACTTGTTTACCGACGTTACTAAAACCCAGCTGAGGTGGTCCACTGCACTGCAGAACCACCCCCAACTTGACCATTTCTTTCGTTACACTATGTGCTTGAGTTCGCGCTTTCAATGACCCTCAAGATGAAAACAAATGATCACTGATATTTGCTACAAACTGCATCATCTCTGTCTGCCAAAACGTTTGCCGAGTCCGACTTGTTTATTGAGGGCATTTAAAGGGCCCCGTAAACCCAGCTTGAACAAATGATGGCCCGCACTGAGCCTAATGAACTAGTAAATCAGTGTGCTGAAGATCAACACAAGCCACTAAAACTATCATTTTCGCAATGCCAATATATATTGAATTGATCTACAACTTCCAAGAACGGCCTTGTGGAATTGTCTGGCACCCTCGGCTGAGCTAAATCACCGGGGTGACAGGTTAGGGTTGATTTCCCCAGGCTAAACGGGAAGGAGGAAAATTGCTGATTAGCGAAAGCACTGTCGACTATTAGCACCGCAAAGCGACCAAAGTCAATATTACCTGGCATAACGATGCCAAAGACCGTCAATGCGCTCTATTACAAGGTATGGGACCCCGTGGCGTTGACTGTCTGAAATTCCATATTGAACATTCAAGCTGTTTTTTTTTTTTTTTTTAAATTTAAAGTATCTGACATATAAAAAAATTTAAGTTCACAAGCATTTTTGTTTACTTTTTCAGATTCCAAAAATTTTCTCGTTTTTCCCTATTTCCTCCTTCATTCAGCATTTTGTATCTAGACTCTTTTAGAGCACCACTCGCGCCCATACACCCCTACCTGACATCACCATGGCTTCGCTCGAAGACTTGATCCCCTTGGTCAACAAGCTCCAGGACCTTGTGTTCAACACCATCGGCTCCGACACCTTGGACTTGCCTCAGGTCGTCGTCGTTGGATCCCAGTCCTGTGGCAAATCTTCTGTTCTGGAAAACATTGTTGGCAGAGACTTCCTTCCCCGGGGTACCGGTATCGTTACCCGGAGACCGCTCATTCTTCAGCTCGTCAACATCCCGTCGCATGCACCGCCCAAATCAGCTCATCCGACCGTCCCCGAGCCCTTATCTACGTCATCCTTTGAGCTCGGCGCCGCCGCTACGACCGAGATCCACCCGCACACCCGCATCAACCAGCCCGGTCAGTATGAGGAATGGGGTGAGTTTTTGCATGTCCCGGGCCAGCGTTACTACGACTTTTCGCAGATTCGCCGTGAAATTGAGATTGAAACGTCGCGCATTGCCGGTAACAACAAGGGTATCAACCGCTTGCCCATTAATCTTAAAATTTACTCCCCCCACGTCTTGAATCTGACACTCGTTGACTTGCCCGGTTTGACCAAGATCCCTATCGGAGATCAGCCTACTGACATTGAACGCCAGACTAGAAACTTGATTCTTGAGTACATTGCCAAGCCCAACTCTATCATTCTGGCCGTGTCGCCCGCCAACGTTGATATCGTCAACTCTGAGTCACTCAAACTTGCCAGACAGGTTGATCCCCAGGGAAAGAGAACTATTGGTATCCTTACAAAGCTCGATCTTATGGATCACGGCACCAACGCGCTTGATATCCTTTCCGGAAATGTATACCCCTTGAAGCTCGGATTTATCGGTGTCGTCAACCGCTCACAGCAGGATATTCATGCCAACAAGGCGCTCTCGGACTCACTTGTTGCGGAGCGTGAATTCTTTTCATCTCACCCCGCTTACAAAAACATCTCGCACCGTTGTGGCACTGCCTTTTTGGCCAAGTCGCTGAACCAGACGCTCATGGGCCACATTAGAGAGCGCCTGCCCGACATCAAGGCGCGCTTAAATACGCTCATGGGCCAGACCGAGCAAGAACTGGCCTCGTACGGCGATGCAACTTTCACCGGCCCCGAGAATAGGGGTGCGCTCGTCTTGCAGCTCATGACCAAGTTTGCTACATCGTTTGTTACTTCGATAGAAGGTACTTCATCTCAGATCTCTACAAAGGAACTTTGCGGTGGTGCCAGAATCTACTACATTTTCAAGCAGGTGTTTGGCCATTCGCTGTCAACTCTTGACCCCGTTGCAAATCTTTCTATTAGAGATATCCGCACTGCTATTAGAAACTCCACTGGCCCTCGTCCGTCGCTCTTTGTCCCCGAGCTTGCGTTTGATTTACTTGTCAAACCTCAGATCAAGATGCTGGAACCTCCCTCGCAGAGATGCGTGGAGCTCGTCTACGAAGAGCTCATGAAAATTTGCCACAACTGTGGTTCGCCTGAGCTGTCTAGATACCCTCGTCTCCAGGCCAAGCTGATTGAGGTTGTGAGCGACCTGTTGCGCGAACGCCTTGGCCCTACCTCGTCCTACGTGACGAGTCTGATTGCTATTCAGCGCGCTTACATCAACACCAACCACCCCAACTTTCTGGGGGCTGCTACTGCCATGACTTCAATCATGGAGGAGAGAAAGCAGAAAGACAAGCTCGATGCGATAGAAGAACTGAGACTCAAGTCGATTGAGGAGAGCAGGCAGGCAGCAGAGGCCGCTGAAAATGATAAGAACAGCAGCAACAGCAATGACAAGAACAATGATAAGAACAAAAAGGCATCCAAACACAGCAAGTCAACGTCATCCGACACCATCGCTTCGACCACTGCCAATGGCAGCAGCAACGCTGTCAACGGCAGCATCATCCCCGACTCGCCTATTTCAACTGCCAGCAACCTTTCATCGGCAGCTGCGAATGGCACTGCCAACAGCACAAGCAATAGCGCTAATGGCGGCAAGGATTCATTCTTAAACTACTTCTTTGGCAAGGATAACACTAGCAACAATGGTGGTGCCAGCGCTACCAGTGCAGCATCGAGCCGTACCCTTGCGTCCGCGAATGCCAACGCTGCTGGTGCCGGCAGCAGCGGGTTTGACTACCTCAAGAAGCAGCCTGATCTGACAGAAGAGGACCTTGAGAATGGTGAGGAGAGCTTAAGCGAAAAGGAACTCTTTGAGTGTGAGTTAATCCGCCGTTTAATCATCTCTTATTTCCACATTGTGCGTGAATCAATCCAGGACCAAGTCCCTAAAGCGGTGATGCATTTACTTGTCAACTTTTCCAAGGAAAGCACCCAAAACCGTCTCGTGTCAAAGCTTTACAAGGAGTCCATGTTCAGCGAGCTCCTCTACGAAGATGAGGCCCTGGCCCAGGAGCGTAAGAAATGCGAAAACATGCTGGCCACGTATCGCGAGGCAGCCAAGATCATTGGCGAGGTGGTCTAACCAAGAACGGAGCTGGAGAGAGTTTATCTTTTTTTTTTTTTTTTTACATTAAAAGTTGTATAGCCAGAAAAAAAATTAAAAAAATACAAAATAATAGAAAAATTGTAAAAAAATAATCAGTCAATATTTGTTTTATTTAAAAAATTATTTTTTTTTCCGTTGGTCTATATGCTGTTGGGGGCGGTTTCGTTTGATTGGTCATTAGATTCGTGGCATTACAAAAGGATGTACAGAAAAGAAAAAACAAGATGTAAGTTTATCAGAACAAAAAAAAAACCATGCTGAACAATCACCAAACCGGTGATATGAAAATAATTGTAAAACAAAAAAAAAAAAAAAACCATTGTGAGAAAAGAAAGAATTGAAAAAAAAAGAAAAAGAATGCATGAGAGCTAGCGTCCATAAGAAGGCGACATGGCTGTTGCTGCCGCCGCCGCCGCATTAGACTGGGTAATGGGAAACTGGCTCGCCGGCTCAAACCGCGGGATAGTGGCGGCACCACCACCACCACCACCCCCAGTACCAAGGAGGCGGCCGGCAGGTGTGCGTGCGCGGCGCCAGCGGCCCAGCGACGTGTATGGCACAGTCTTGCGCACGTGTGGGCGTGTTGGCGTCTCGGGCGCGTACTCTTCATCCGTGGCCGGGCCGGCCGGTGTCTCCGCCTGATCAGGTGGCTCTGCTGGGGCCAGCGCGGGCTCGGGCGCCGTGAACGCGACCAGCTGCGGCACCGGCCGCGGGTTTGTGGCGGTTGCGTTTACCAGCGGCCGGCGCAAAATCGAGTATGACCGCATAACGCTCTCCCGCTGCTGCAAGAAATTGGCAGCCGGTGGGTGCTGCTGTTTTTGCGGCTGGCGCTGCGACATGGTCGGCATGAGAGCCCGCTCGTTTTGCAGCTCCCAGGTACGCAGTTTCCAATACCGCCACACGGCTTTGAAGCGCTGCTCTCCCAGTTGCTTGTTAAAGTCGTCGGCGTCGCGCGCCTTGGTCCGCACTTTGAACATGCGCATCCGCCACGCACGGTAGGTGCGCTCAACCAGCTGCAGGTTGCTCGCAAGCACAAAGTCGTCGGCGTCGGTCTCCAGCTGGGCAACTCGCTCATGACTCTCGTGCCAGCGCACTAGCGCGCGCGCGGCCACTTGCCGGTCTGCCTCACGCGCATTTTCTGCCACTGTACGCGCGCGCTCGGCCCACACCACCAGCGCCTCGCGCTTCATGGCCATTTCGCGCTCAGCAGCAAGCTCGTCCCCGGTGGTTTCGAGCTCTTCAACATCCACATAGCGGCCAAACCACAGATTGAGGTATTTGTCCGCCAGTCGAGTCGCCTGCTCTTTCTGGAATGTCGCCAATGCGGCTTCACGGCGCTGGGTCTTTAAGTGTACCAAAGCGCCACGCCATTGCGCCAAGTGGGCTTTAAGCGTTGCCAGTCGATACTGCTTATCGGCAGTATTGGCCTGGTCAATCAATTGATCATCGCGATACATTAGTGAGTAAAACGCGTGCCGCACAATACCTTGGTTGTACACACTTGTAGCTTCGGCCTCGCGCTCCGCCTGCACTGCGTTGCGGGTGCGCCAAACCGCCAAGAACTTTTTTGCTAACCGCGTGTTTTTCACTGCCTGGTACTCATCGTAGCGATCATACGTGCGTACTTCAACTTTGTCAAGCGCGTCACACCAATGACTCAATATCCCAGCTGCTAGTGATGTGTTGCGTAGAGTTGTGAAGAGATTTAAGCGGGCTTGTAACCGCCACTTGGCAAAATATCGCTGTGACAATTCTTCATTGCGCACTGCTGTGACTTGATTCGCTCGCGTGCCCAGGCGCCAGATTTTCAAAGAATGGCTAAGTGTATGGTATTTGTTAAGTTCCCGCGCACGTCGGTAGTCCGTTGACTTACTCAGCCAACTTGTAAAAATCGATTTTAAGCTATTTGTTTCCTTTTTGTTTAGTAGCTCACGCAATGCTGTGTCGTGCTTGGTGCGGCGCTTCCAAGTGGCAAGTGTGTGCTTAAGTACGAGTGTGTCCGAGGCCAGCTCTGCGTGCGCATACATGTCGTCAACAATGTCGAACGATCGTGCCCACTGCTGAAAAACATCGTTTATTAGTATTGCGCGGTCTTCCTCCGCGGCCTGGTTGTCCATCTGCACAATGCGCTTCGTGCGGTTGATCCAGCCAGTAAGCACTTCTTCCGCGAGTCTGCGATTGTAAACGCGATCCGTCTGAACCTCAACTTTAGCGTGGTCAATTGCTAACAAATATCGCTCTTTAAGGCTGCGATTATACACGAGCTGCGCAACTTGGCTGCGTTCAACCTCGCCCCGGTAGCGCTGCATCCAGCGGCGCAGAACCCACCCCTTGGTAAGGCGATCGGCCTTTTCTTCGGCAACGGTGACAGCCTGACACCGCGCAAGCAGCCGATCAAACATTCGCCGTTTTAACCGCAGGTCCGCTTTGGCGCCCGCGGCAGCTTCACGCGCGCGCTGCTCTGTCAGTCGCGTAAACCACAATTGGAGCGGCGCGGCTACGACCCGGCACCAGTTATACTGTGCTGCAATCTCGCCTAGCTTTTTATCACGCTCGGTCTGAGCTGAATATGATTCATACCACAACCCGAGAAATCGGTCACGTGTGCGATTATCGAAGCTGTGCAGACGCGCGCGTAACAGCGTGTTGTTTGCGCGCCGCAGCTCTGCGGCCGAATAGGTTTGCAAGTAAGCCGAAAGCCGGGTACTCCAGGTATCGCGTTCTTGCGGCAGAGGCGCCTGCCCACATAGATTGATTAGAATATTAAGCACTGTGAAAAAGTTTCGGTAATTGTTGCGTGTTAGATTGTTTAATTCGGTGAACGCTTCGAATGCCTGGAATGCATCGACAAAGTCCAGGTCATCGTCTTCTTCCTTTTCCTTGCCGTTATAGTTATATCTACCGCTATAGTCGTTTTGTCGCTGTTGCTCAATTCGTGCGCGAGTACGCGTATGTGCACGCTGGTCAGCCAGCCCTGCGATGATTCGCAGAATTTCAACGTCAACCTTTTTGAGCACGGACTGCTCAGTAGCCTGCTGCGCTACACTTTTATGTGAATGGGATTGTCGGTGGTGATGCCCGTGCGGTAATGTCACGCCCACAGGCCGGTCGGAGTCATTTTCGTCATCGGTCGACGCGTTTTCAGGCTCGTACCGTGTCAGCGTTCGCATTCGCTGGCGGAGGCCCTGGGTCCGCCGTTTGCGCGCCGAGCTCTGTCGTAGGGGCATTGGGAATTTGTTTTTTGTGTGCTGTGCTATATCCTTTTATACGTGTATAAAGTCGTAGAAAAAAAACGGATACATTTATTTCATGAGCTTGCTTGATTTTGTCACTCGTCGGGTATGGTTTTGCCTAGTCACGTTGGCGGCTTCAACAACAACAACAAAAAGTTTGAACAAATTTGAGGCTCGCGATCTCACGACGTGCAAAGACTTTCATGTTGTAAAAATTCAATCGGCGGTTGCAAAAAAAAGAAACCAAAAACGTAAACAAGCCAAACGAGAATTTCTTCTTTAGGCAAAACAACGTGTATAGGGTTCGGGTATGACTAGGAATGGATTTTTCAACGCGTTGATTGCCAAAGCGTGATTTTCTCGCGAATGTCGACAAAAACGCGTCTCTGATACCAAAGATATACGATTACCGACTTAACAAAAAAAAAAAAAAAAAAAAAAAAAAAAAACATGATCTGGACTTTCCTTAGGAAAAGACTTTAAAAATGTCAATTTTTTTTATCAACTTAAAACATATAAACAAGTGACAATTGAAAGATTTCAAAACCATATTTTATAAATGATCAAATCACAGTAATGGCAGAAAGGTTACAAAAACCCCGGTGAACCTGTACAATCCTACTCTTCTACTTAGCGGAAGCTGTATGGTAAGAGATATTCTAATCCATTGAAAGTCTTCCTTATGACCGTACCTCGCAGTACTCTTAGTGAAATCTCTGATTTGCACAATATATAACTTTTGTTGAAGTTGGTTCAAGAAGAGGTTTATTGTCGACAGCAGTCATCACTGTGAATCTGGCCAACTGGAAACAGTTACACACATATTGAGAGACTATGTCCTATATCCCACGTAGGAGAACTGCTTGAAAAAGATTTCCGGAGTTTGATCGTCATGGTTTTCTCGATACTAACAAGAATCATAGAGCAGTGGTCAAGTTCTTAGACTCCTTTGCTTGGTTCGAATAGCTTGTTGAGGTTTCGTTGTTTGTCAATCTCTGGTCTTGAGCTACTAGATGCTATGGAACTTTTCGTAAAGAAATTGGCGTCACCAAATGCTGAAACTCTTTGCACGCATTAACAGCGTTACCTTACCATTCTCATAGTGGTGAGATTTAGAGCTAATTCTTTTTAAATCCTTATGTCATTTTTTTTATTCTTGCTTGTATCTTTCAAGTATTGGAACAGTGAAAGGATTTTTCTATCTATCACTACCATTTGTTCTGTCATTAGTTATTGAAATCCTATCACTCTTATTCCAAAGTTATAGAAAATACAGAAAAAAGATATAGACTGAATCACGTTGAGGAGATCTCAAATTTGATATAACTATAAAGAATCCACTTGCAATGAGTTCCAATTGTTAGCTTTTTTTTAATATGAAAATCTATCATTATTTTAAAACAATTTAAAACCAAATGCCCTCTTCAGATACATGCTTGTAACCAAACAAATAAACGTATATATTTCTTTTTTGCTCTACTATCTATAAGTCGCGTTATAAGATTCACTCTATTCAAACGTGTCTCTTTCGCACTTACAGGCTTGTGATGTAACCTAGATATTGGAACAATGAACAAAATTTCCATATAATAATTTATCAGAAGTTTCCAATACAAGTTATAGTTCACTGAGTAACTAGTTCCATCAATTATGCGCAATATTCTGTACAAGTTGCAATATGAGATGTGTTGCTGCTAGATTTGCGCCTAAAGAAAGGCACTCCTATTTATATCGTGGTTGGCCTTTGTTGTTGTGAATTGCTCATAAATCTAAATGGCTTTTGCCCAGGTTTCGTTCGAGTGGGCTGAGTTGATAACATGTTCAAAAAAAATAGCCAAAATCGCTGAATCAAATAAAAAGCTTCGTAGTTCTTCCCACTTGTAAGTGTATAGAGACAATAAGAGCGGCCATTGGCAGTTTATAAAGATCGCAATACTGCAACGCAACGTCCAACACTCTGTTCACTAATTGTCTTCGACATAATAAATAAATAAAAACCGCTTACTCAATTCCATGGTCCTCCTTTAGCTTTTCTAGATTTGCCTTGCGCGCTTCCAACTCATCCAGAGACCGGTTCATCTTGGCAACAGAGTGGAAAAGCAAAACAAGGTAACGGCCTTGAAAGTTGAATCCACCCAAACTGTCGTGCGCAGCTTTAGCATCGGCTGGGTTCTCGTACACAACATAAGCTGTACCTCGTGTTGCTTGTGTATTTCCAAGTCTGATTTGGCTATATATAAAAAAATGTTAGTGATATGAATCTGCGAAAAATATTAACAGCATGATAAGAGGTTAATATAAACCAGGTACTTACCGGACAGCGCCGTACTTCCCGAAGAGGCCGTAGAGATCGTCAGCATTGACCGTATAAGAAAGGTTTTTCACAAACAGAATGTGATTTTCTTCTGTCTTAGCTCTCTGGGAGAAAAAAAAAATAAAACGTTAGTAATGTAATTTATTAGTATGCAAAATTACTATTTTAAAGCAGGAACAAAAAAGCACTTACTGTCGAAATCATTGTTATTGTCTAAGGCTATATGTTGATAGAAGTTGCCCGTGATGGATGTCTTGGTAATGGTAGTAGTGGTGGTGGCGGTGAAAAGTTAATCACCCATACAAGACGTTTCAACTCCCAATAATTCCGAAGGTGCAATGGAGACCAAGGAAGAACGAAAAAAAAAAAAAAAATAGTAATGTAAACTAACTACCCTAACCCTAGTTAGGGCAAAAGTTCGGAGTCACGGCTGAAAAAGGCCCGGCAATTTCTTCAAGTTGCAGCCTTATGTGCGATCTTTTTTTTAAAGTGAAACAATTTAAAGTCATGAGTTTCATTTTTTTTAGCCGATATTTAATGTATGAGTGTGTATTTGCAGTTTACTTTTCACAGGGGATGGGATGCATTTTTACCCTTTTTTTCAAGTCGGCGGAAAATAAACCTACCACCTGGTTCATCATCTGGTTCAATCACTTCTATTAATTTTTCATAACGAAGCTCCCGCGTATTTCCGACCGGAGCTATCCCTATAACTCCCAATAGTATTCGGCTATGCATTGGTTGTTGTGTAGGGCTTGATATTAACAAGAATGAGCAACAACGGTATAAAGTGAAAATAAGAATTACATATTATTGGATAGATGATTTACTACAACAACAACAACAACAAAAACAACAACATTATCATTAAGGACATCATTACATTCACTATCATCAGTCAGTCAGTGCTCCTCAAAAAAGCGGAGCTAGAATAAACAGGAAACGGCCCGTTATTTTGAGCCATTTTTCTTGTTACATTTTTGTGCTTGTGTTTTTTTTGTTTTTTGTTTTTCATGTTTCCTTCCAGACGCGTACAAGGATGATGAAAGTAGCAAAATTAAAAAAAAAAATTTTAAAAGTTAAAAAAAAATAAAATAAAAAAAGCCCTGGATCACAAGCCCATGACATGCAAAAATTTTAATTCGAAGGAATAGGTCAACTTGTGGATAATAAAAAACACCTCAACGTAGCAGTGAAAGCAGTAACAACCAAATTAAGTGCAATACTTGCGGTCGAAACGTCCGACTCTTGGATCATGTGTTTAAATTGACTTAACCGATGCCGATATGAATCCGTCTGTTACAAAGGTCACAGAGCCAATTGAGTGCAGAATTGCCCTTGTCGCATTGCCGGCATATAACAGCTCGTTGCGGGCAATATTAGTAATGTATTTATAATTGATGCCTGTAAGGTAGTAGCGCAGTTTGCCAAAGGTATTGATGAGGTAAGACGGCATGTGTGTGTAAACGGTGTAGGCAAGAAACGAGATCATAAAGAGAAAAATGGCGTCTAGAAAAAACAAGCAAAAATAGTTAGAATATTGATCGCGTTGGAATATCCAAGGTTATGTTGTGTACTGGTGATTGTCACTTACTCACAACGAAGGCTTCGATCGGGGTCATTAGCGGCACAGGTACAATCTCATATATGTAATGATTGTAAAGTCTTTCTAACTTGGACTTGAGAGGTGATTTGGACATGATGATGAGTGAAGGTGTAACTGGTATGTATTATTAGTATTAAAAAAAAAGCGATTAGTTTAAAAATGAGGTGAAGGAGATGGGTATATATTTATATATTTATATATTTATATATTTATATATAAGTCCAATCGCCAAAAATCAATTGGTAAATTTTGAGATATTTTTTCTTTTCGTCAGTCGAGATAAATCATTGCTTTGTGACCAGTTGGCTTTGTTAATTAAAAATAACCTTTGTTTATATTGGCTTTATTTATGTTATGGTTTTATTATTAAGTATAGTATTGTTACCACTCATTTTTTTTTTTTAATTTTCATTCTTATTTCTTTTTACTAATTTTTTATTGAAGAGCTTTTAAGTTCCATATAGTTTTCCTGTTCCTTTTAATCAATAGTTACCTTCCTGTTCCTTTTAATTAATAATTACTCTCTTGCCAGCTACCAGTCACATTGCGGTTTTGGCCGCACAACATACCATATCCAGTAACAGGCATTCTAAACCGGAAACTGGACTCCGAAGTAAGACTTAATATAGGGCACAGATTTTTGTTTTCAAAACATTCCATGCCAATTATATTATAAAGTGAAACCATTTTGTTTTTAATGTTTGTTTTTAGCATTTGATCTTAAAAGTTGGATTATAACCATCTTTTTGTATTGTCTTTTTATTTTCTCGTTAGCTCTTTGTTTATGGAATCCATGATAACTATCTTTTATACTTCCAAAAGTCCAGCAGCAACGAATTAGTCAAATTAATGCTACAGTCACGTTCTTACTAGACCATCGTTTTAGAATCCTAGCCATAGCCGAGGTATGGAATATAAAAGTACTCTCGAATGCTATAGCGACATATGCATACTATACTCGAGGATTCTACCAGTTTTTCTCGATATTGATTGACGGAAAGATATAGTGCTCCCTTTAATTGTGCCTACTCCCAATGTCAGCCTTACATCCGCTAGGAAATCACGGGTGCAACCATCAACCCTATCTCGATATCTCAACCTACAGGCTTGAACATTTGAGCGATAAAGAACATCAAATCTTGTAATTGACTTTGCGACTGCCGTAATGGCATCACGCTCTTCACTGCTGACTCTTCACTAACTTACTAGGGTAACTATTTTGTCAATCTAAAAGTATCAGATGGTTTCCCAAACGATTACAGTTTGTTGAGAACGATATAAAGCCTTTTTTTTTTTCAGCTAACCAAAAAAAGCACTCGCACATGCAGTTTCAATTGCTGCAACGCTTTTAGTATACTATCATATTTTGCTCACCTTAAGGTTATGAATCTGATTTTATTCTTGCTTGCTTTTCTAAATGTCCTAAATAATATGGATTGAACAATCACTTACTTCCTTCTCATTCCCAGTTCTGAGCCTCGTACCAAAGCGAGGTCCGAGTTGCCCAACGTCCCCCTCGTATCTCCCCATGCCAAAATCTATACAGCTCTACTTGTATCGATTGTTTGCAGTTATTCTGATCAATGAGTACTCTCCCTTCGACTTTACGCGATTTTACTCCTTCAGGCCGAACCCACAGGTTGGGTTCCCTGGTTACCAGTATCATGCCAGTTTATATGTTGCTTTTTGTCGTTTCCGTCGAGGTGTGACTAGCTCAGTCATTGTCATCCCCTAGCCGTCGCATCGATTCTGTGGCTCCGAAGTAAAACACGGCTGAGGCTTTTTTTTTTTTTTTTTGGAGAAACATGATCGCCTGATAGCTGCCCCCGGATGTCTGTGGCAGTCACTGGTGCGGTTCCTTCTTCCGACTTACCTGTTGTTCTGAGGCTACCGATTTTCCCTAACCATCTCCTCCGATGAAACCTTGGAGCCAATCTTAAATGAAAACGAAAACATGGTGTGTACACCTCAGCCACCCTTATTGTGAATGCGTTTTACTTCCCGTGTCGAGAGATAGGAAATAAAACAAGAGAAGTAGATAGAATCTAAGACCAGCCTGAAAACCCTGTTTTAAAACTAAAACTTTTGAGTAGCTTAATTAGTAGAAACCACTAGTATTGAGCTCTATGATTGCATCCTCTACTGTAAAATGGCCTAAGACCTACTTGAGAATATTTTTTTTTATATCCCCAAGCCGCTCATGATTTTTATTTGTGCGTACGGATAGGTTAATGCCGCCTAATGTTTTTTTTTTTTACTGACACATGACAGTAAAAAACCATACAAAAACGGCATTCATAACTACACTCCAGTACTAGTACTTCGGATCTTAACAACCGTTCTCAGAACTTCTGAAATCCAGTGTCAGGCGTTTGGTCAACAGTGGTAATAGCCTTGCTTAAAGCAATGTTCTCATTGGGCCAGTCGGCATTTGAGTTAACCGGGCTTTAATTTTTTCTACCTAAAAATTGGATATACTAATCCGCTCTCATAATGAGTGTCATATTTTCCTGCAACTGTATACAGATAATCTTTCTGTGCGAAATGAGCAGCAGCATGTGTTGACCTGCCATTACTTCTACTCCTGCTTCTGATACACAGATAGACTGTCGAAGAAACTAGGTGGCTGAATGACTTGCCTCCCTTCTAGAAAAATACTAAGTTACGTGTTTTACGCGTTATTTTACTGCTTTTGCATTTCCTGCGTTATTTGAAAGCAAAAAATAAAGTTTATTATTCCAAATGTGAGATTAGTAAGTGATGACTACTTCACTACAGAAACTTGGTGTGTAAGTTACCCGGTCTTCCCCTTACATGCTGTTCATTTTCCCTGCCAATTCATTAAACTCGGACAACGGTGTAATAAGCTTACCCACAAGCAAAAATTTCTTTGGATCCTCAAACAAATTCCCTTTCTCTCCCACTAATGTATTAATACACAATCTGTCATCGCCATTTGCCCTCGCCAACCATGACAGAGCCAGCACAACCTCCTACACCTTTACTAGATCAGAAGCCGGATCTTGATCTGCAACGGTCTTCGCGCGCCAATCGTGGTAAGCACAGTCGGTTTGAAATAGAGAATCAACTCGCCTACACACGGATCCCGTCCTCGTCAATATCCTCCACTAACAGGCGGAAACGAGCACATCAGCCGTCGCTGATTGTAAATGCTGACTCTGCTGTAGATGACAGCATCCGCTGCATTTGCAATAAAGTCTACGAGAACGACGAGCAGATGATGGTTCAATGTGAAAAGTGTGATAAGTGGCAACATGTACGCTGTCTTTTTGGCAAAGAAGATGACTCGCTCCTGCCGGAAATCTACTTTTGCCATATTTGTGATCCTGATTTGTACGCAGAGCTCATCAGCTCTGCTGCGGCTGGTTTGAACACCACTTCGGTAGTCATTCCAGCCCCCAGCGGTGCCATTGTTGATTCTGTTAGCGACGCCGCGGCGGCGGCAGTCAAGGAGGCCAGTAATAGTAGTATTGATGAAAGTAGTGATATAAGTAGAACTCTCGTAAAAGAATCTTCTAAGTCACCAGACAAGTCCACCCCTCAACCGGTAAGTCTTACACAATCCTCTTTTTTTTTCTCTTTACCAATTGCTAACTTCATATCACAGCAGGTCCCGGCAAGTATTGCAGACATTACTGACATTGTCCGTAAAAGTGTCGCTACTGCGTTCTTGTCTATCTTTAAAGACCATATCGTGCCTATAGCTATCTCTAATAAAGACGTGGAACTCTCTGCACAGGATACTCCGGCTAGTTTTGCTGAAAAGCTGAGCATGCAACTAGAGCAAGCCCTCTACGACGCATTTGCGTCGTCGTCACATAAATTAAGCATCAGTAGTAGTACTAAACCGCCACCGGCAAAGAAGAGCAAGAAGGCAAAGGCAGCAGCCGCCATGGGGCCGGCCGACGTGGGAAGCAAGTACCGGTCTAAGTTCCGATCGCTTGCGGCCACCCTCAAAGACGATGCCAACCCTCTCTTGCATAAAAAGTTTGTTACTGGTGAGCTGACGCCAACCGAATTTGTCAAACTATCACCCGAAGAGCTTATGAACCCCGCGCTACGCGAGATGGCTGAGGCCGTGCGTGCTGAAAGTATTCGCAGCTCAATTCTCAAAGTTGAGGAGGGCCCGCGCATCCGACGCACTCACAAGGGCGATGTTTATATTGATGACGAAGTAAACGGAGGGGCTGGTATGAACTCAAATAATACCTCTGAGATGGAGACCGCGTGGGTCCCAATTGGCAATTCAAAGCCTACCGACAGTAAACCGGAGAACGAGTCTGGCAGAAATACGAGCAGCAGCGGTGCAAATGATGATGCTAGCAGCAGCAGCAACAAAAACAAGGATAACTCACCATTGGCACGCGCTTCTAGCACGGAAAGCTCAGTCACGCCTCCACCTGTCCCTGAGTTACATCACAATGAAATTAACCAGCACGAAGACTTATATCACAATGACGACAACCAATCAGAACACCAAGCGAACGTTACTATAGATGACGATGATGATCTAGATGCTATTATTAACAATCCAACAACAGTCAGTAATGATCCCATTACATCTGGTGGTGCCAGCAATAGTGCTGTCGCCCCTGAAGAAAACGAATTTTATGTTCCTACAACCACTGAAGCTATTGTTTTCCGTGGTCAGGTTGTGATGCCGACCATTGCTGAATTCTTTGGACAGGCCGTTCATCTTTCTGGTCCACATGGCTTTAATCCTGCCAGTATGAGCTCCGGATGGCCAGCACTGTTGCCATCTACACTCACAATTGAGGGCCGCCTTGACAAAGCAGTTGCTGCTAAATATCTTGCATCCGTTGGTCAGTCCAAAGACATTGTCTCATTTCTATTACGTCCCGACCGCGCTGGTAAGCCGCAGTTTGACAAACTGTACAGTTATTTCCGACTCAAACATAAATACGGTGTTATTTCCAAGAAACGTGCATCCTTTTCCTCTTCCTCTGGCCGAGCCAGTCCCCCCAGAGGCCTTGCGATCAAGGACTCGTATATTGTGCCCTTACAAAAGGGCGATGAAATCCCCGAGCACCTATGGCTGGGATCAACAGCCGCGCACGTGCGTCTAGACGCGGCGCTGGCTGCGGACTCGCGCGTCATTGTTGGTGTGTTTGTGCTCACAAATCGCGTCGCAAACGAGGACATGCGCGCGGGAACGCCGCAGCTTTACCAAAAACACCACCACCAGCAACCCAACCAACAACACATGCCGCATCCACCCATTGTTGCTGCTGAAACCGCGGAAAAAACTCAGGAATTACTAGATATCCTTGCACGCATCAATGGCGGTGGCGCCGGTCCTTTGCCGCCAAAATCACACGCAGCTGTGCAGGCCTACAGTATCGAAAACGACGACGAGTATGAACCATGAACTACTGCCTACTCTTCTACCTATGCCTAAATTGCAGCATCTTAATAACATCTTTTGTTTGTTTGCTTTTTTGTCAAAATGTATAATAGTCTTTGGTTTTTATGTGATTTCTCTTTATTAGTTTTTAAATCAATATTTTAATTATTATAACTTAAACCCATCAAGAAATGAATGTGTATAATTCTGAACAAGTCCATGTATCAAGTAATAAAAAAAATTAACGTGTATTTACAAGCGTGGAACAAAAAAAAAATAGTCTCTATATACAGTGTGTAGCTATGGGTGTAGATGCAGAAATGGTTACTTAAGCCCGGATTACCCGAGTCTCAATGCGGTTGGGCTTAGGCAAGGCCGAACCTGTGGTTGCCATGACTGAGCGCGGGTCGACGCGGTGCAGTGGCAGAAACCGGTCAAAGGCAACATTCTGCAAAAATGAGAAACTCGCTGAGGAGGCCCAGTAAAGGCCCAATGCTGCGGGTGCCTGGAATGCAGCCGTCATGAAGAAAAGCACACCAACGCGAGAAAGGTTTGCAACCACTCGCTGCACAGGGCCGCCTTGCGACTGGAGTGACCGCCGTGACGCACTTCCAGAGCGGTTGAGCAGGTTATTGGTGTTCCACTCAACATTGGCAAGCGAAACAGCACCAATAATCAGCGGCAGTAGGCCGTAGGGGTCGGCAGTAACAAGATCCGGGTACCAGGCAAACGCAGCCTCAGCGGGTACACTAAACCCCGGCTCAACGCCGATCGCAGTCACGCCGCCGGCAGACCAGCCACACATAGCCCGCACTACAAGCGATGTGCCCACCCACACGGGCATCTGTACCAAGGGCAAAAGCACCACCGATTTCCACACCTGGCACCCGTGCCGCCGGAAAAGCTCAACGCGGCGGCGCCGCGCTTCCTTCTGTGACAGCACCGTTACCTGCTCAGTTGTAAGCCGGCCCTCGCGCGCGGCTTCGGATGCTGCAAGTCGTGCACGCAGAACGGGCCCCGCCGCTGACAGTACCGGCGCCAGTGCTACCTGCTTACGCGTGCGCACGCGGTTCGCGATCGCCACGGGCAGCGTCACCACTGTGCGCATGGCAACCGTAGCAAGCGGGATCAGCGCATACCACGGCAGCCCTGTGCCCATATGCACGGCCTGTAGCGCATCGTGTAACGGCACCAGCGTCCATGGCGCAATCGTGTCAAGCAAAGCCATCGGCTTGGCGCCAGTTGCGTGGAACCCTCGCCGCGTCGAGAGGGCTAGACCATTAGTATGTCGGTTGAAACCCCTTAATGGCGCACTCTGGCGCAAGGCATATGAAGCAGTTCGCAGTCGATGGTACATTTGTTTTCGTGTTTGTATCTTCTTGTCAGGGTTACGGTAGCGATAGTATTGATCTGACAGTGAATGATATGGTACGATTGGTAGTGGGAGAAAAGTAAAAAGGAATAGTGCACAAAAAAAAAACTTGGGACTTAAATAAAAGAACATGATACATAGAAAAAAGAAACTAAGGTCCGTTAGATTAGGATTCCCATTAATCGGGTCCCTGTTCACTAAAACCGCTGTCGAATGTAGTCTACTGCTAGCTCAAATACCTGGTTTGGGCGATCACCGACAACCTCTTCGGGATAATCCCCTGGGACCGCAAATCCGTGCGGCAGCGGTTCTACGTTGCCGCTCTCCTTACGCTCGCGTTCATTGTCAAACACTGTCGTCGTAAGCACTGCCCTGCCTTGTATATCTCCATTCTTCCTTTTGTTAGCCTCCAGCTCCCGGATACTTTTTCTTACCAAGGTGTCTGGCAGCAGCTCGTCATCACGCCCATATATAAGGTGAGCCGGTTTGGCAACATGCGCAAAATCTTTAGGATCGAGTAAACTTGGGTGCACAATCACGCCGCACACAATGTTTTCGTATTCATCACTGTCACCACTGTCGGCTTCACGAAGTGCGTCATCCGATGCTGTCCAGCTCGTGGGATCATACCCTGCAGGCAACTCTGGAGGAGCAAGTGACAGCAAATGTAACACGTACTTGGCTCCAAACGAGTATCCCACAATTGCTACCCGGGCTGGCTTGTATACGGCTAGAAGCTCGCTTGTCGTGTCTTGAACAATTGGCAGTGTGTGCGAGAATGTGTGGCGCGCTGACCACATGTCTTCCAGAAATCCCTTTGCTGTCGACACCACAAATGTCTTGACTTGATTTAAAAACGAAAAGGGGCCTGTTGATTCTGATGCGCTGTTAGCTACTGGAGTCGGCACAGTCGGCGTGCTTGGTTCCAACACTGCGCCACCTGTCGTCACAGGATCCCCTTCAAATAGATCGGGTACTGCGACAAGGCATCCTAACGAACGCGCAAAGCGGTCGGCCAGATATAGATTGTTGCTAGAGCTCAGACCGAGTGAATTAGTTAAAAGAATGACCATCTTGCGGCTTTTGCCTGCTTCTGAGATGCCGCCATTTGTCATGTAGACTTCGGCACCAGTGCCATGCAATTGGAACGTCTTGCCAACTGGTGGGTTTATCGGAAGAGGCTTCTGACTACCGCCAATGGGCACCGATGTGTTATCCTTGTCCGGAATTGGAGGCGGAGAAGCCTGTGGGTCTTTAGGCGGAACAGCAGGCGCATCCTCATTGGCGGCCTGAGAAATTGTCGCGTCTACTGGCACTGGGGACTTAGGTGCGGCAGTTGTGGCAGGCGTGGCAGTCGTGGCAGGGTCCAACTCAGCTTTTTGGGGGGCTACAGGCGCAGTATCAAGTGCAACCTCAGGGTTGTTCTCAACTTTTTCATTTCTCAGCTCAGACATTGCAATTGTATAACAGTTAGTTATCGAGTCTGTGTATGTTATTGTTAATTGTTTAAGCAGTTTATAGTAACTGTGTCTGGGGAAGGAGGGCAAAAGATAGAAAGTACCAAAAGATTCAATTTACCCTGCACAGCGGAAATGATACTGTACCTGGCCACAAAATGGATGTCTCCCAACATCTCAGCCAGCTATCCTCATCAGAGGCCAGCAGGGCAGCTCCCAAAGAAAACTTATTCCAAGAAGCCAACAGTCATATCCAACTGTTCACTCGACATTGCTCTTTTAAACAATTCATGTATGATATGTTGCGTCAATATGTAACAGTGGTAATCAGGTATTGTGGGATTCCAGGTTCTTTCGCAATACAAGAAAGATCTGTCACAGACTATACTCAGCCCTGGCTAGTGTTGACTGCACCCAATATAAATGAAATAAAAACCCTGAAAGGATTATCGTTTTCACGTTCAAATTCAGGTTGAAAGGAAAACCGTATATATATAGTGCTGACTTTCTTCTGTATTTTCAAGACAATTTCTGTTTGTCTAAAACCACGAGTTGCATAAGAAGGTGTGTCAATGCTGGTCTGGAAAGTCAGTTCACACTGTTTCTTTTTTTTTTTGGCTGACAGTTAAACACTTATTCTGACTAGATAAATTATTGGTTCCTTGTTTTTACATCAAACAGTTACAAAGGGTTCTAGCTGCTTCAACTGCTTTTGAGTTCAAAATTTGCGAGGTTAGTCTGGCTTGTTGTCATCCAACTTACAAAGGGCATTTCTTCCTCTAACCAGTTAATCTACGATAATTATATATCTTGGGTTATTTGTCGACTCTTTTACTATAAGATCTATTTAGTGCTACTTTCTTGCAACAGCAATCGATAGTCGCCAATTTTTTGTAGCTCTCAAGGCATTCTGGGTATGAAGCTAATCGGATTAAACTTGTCGTCGATATTTAAACGTAGCGCATCTAGCAGCAGATATGGAGTGTAGATACTTTAGTCGTTATGAAATTTTTGGAGCTATTAACATGCTGGATTTTGTCTTTCTGGTTTCGCAGCAACAATACGTTCATCTATTATCAAAGATGTGACTTCTCAATAAGTGTATCACTTTGTCTACTATTGTAAAAATTATTGAAAGCAAATACTCGCTGTTTCTTTATCATGGCAGTTTTTTATTGTAAGTCTTTGCTCACCCTGGAATGTTTATCTTCTTTTTCAAAAAATCTCAGGAGGTGTTTGGGAAAACTTTTGCTTTGCAGCCAGTTTTTTCAAAGGAATAACATACAATGTTCTTATTTATCAAGTCTAATAGCTCTTGTAGCATGCATAGACTGAACTAAAGCTTCTAGATAAAAGATGTTTGTTGTTTACCGTTCAGGGATTGTGAAATTGATTGTTTTGTTGATGAGAAGGGAGGAACAAACATTGGTGTGTTAAAAAAAGACAGTTCTATTATCACTTTTTTCTTGTCAACTAAGAATTTTTTTCGTTTGCTACTTTTTTTTGAACTACTTTCTACCAATAATTACCATATTGCACCTTTTCATTATACCTAAGATTGCTCACAAACCGGCATCATCGTTCAGGTTTATTTTTCTTGCTTTTAAGTCGCATTTGTTTTAAATTAGCACTTATGAAACATGAAATAATGTCATTTCCGGGCGTTTGAAGGGCGGTTTGTCATCCCTTCACGTTTCAATTTTTATCCAAGTTGATATTTGTTCTGTTTTTCTGCTGTGGAACTAAAATAAAATCACTATTCAGCAAATGGCAACTGAAACTTGTTCACCAAGACTATCTTATCAAATACCGGTATCAGACATTGTTACAACTAATTTTTTATACCTGAAAGTTGTCAAAACTGTGGCCAAAAATTCAAACATCGTCGGCAACAAATTCAGTATCTTCAAGATATTTTTTGTGTGTCACTAATACACTAAAAAGTTGATAATCATGTATATGCTTGATAGAGTTTGGTTTGGATGCAACCTGGTAAAGAAGAATCATTTTGGTATAACTTCTACGCTTAACGGCCTGCGTTTTTGCAGTCATATTTTCAAATCTCTGATGTTTAAATTTATGTTTTTTCACAAGTTTTAGCTTCAAATGAGTAGTTTTCAATTTTGTTAAGATATTGGAGAATATTAGCTTACTCGTGATTTTCAGCACTATTTTGCAGTTTCCCTAGACATTTATTTCATTAAATAAGAACCTCGTTTCTCATGTTGACAAAGTTTGGTATCTCCATTTATTTTCCTCCATTATTAGTATCTAGATATTCAATGCTTTATTCATATAATCTAGCCCTTTACGCACAGTGCGTTGAAAACCTTCAGACAACACCTGGCCTTGAAGTATACTAACTCCAGAAATTTTTGTACGCAAGAAGGAGAATCTCTGCTGAGCAGTCTTGTCTCTTCTGAATCTCTTTTAAGGCATTGCTACAAATATCATCCTATCGCTAGAGTCCTTTGGCGGTTTTTATACTACATGTGGATTGCAGCCTTAGTAAGGGGCCTTGAACGGGTAACAATGTTCTGCGAGAACGAACTAAATAGGCTAAGCAGCGGGGAAAACTAAATTTAAAAATTAAAAACAAAAAAAACAAAAAAAAGCCCGAACTTTCGACCAATCACCATGGAGGGTATTTGAACTTGTTCATTATTATTTAAATATATTGTTGTCAGTTAAATGTAAGGAAACAAAGAACTGAAAACGTATCTAAGCCAGAAGGTCGTTCGATAAATTTCTAAAAAGCAGACAGAAAACAGCTGCTTAAGGCACCTACCTGCTTTTAATCCGAGCATAGTGAATATTTTTGTGTATTACGTTTCTGTAAAAATGGCACACAATAAAACTGACTCAAGCTGTAGCCTTAAAAATAATATGTAGAAACTCTACAAAATTCAAGAGGTGACATTTTTGTCAGACTTTGCAATATTAAATATTGTAAAAACGTAGGAGAGCTGCCATAGAGCTCACCATGTAGTAAAATAAGACTTTTGCTAAGGACTCGTGGCTTGCTATAATGTAATATACGTAAGCAATGGTCGTTATTTAGGATAAGAGTATCACCCATGCTACTAACGAAAAATATGAGATCAATAATGCAGCTTTTAGAATTGATCTTACTAATTTATTAAAGATATGATGAATTCAGTTAGTACAAAAAAAGTCTACACTCTCTTTTCTCATGTACATCGTAGCTCTTCATCAATTAAGGCAAACTTCGAATTAATGTCACAGAGGTTGTGTTCTTTCAAATGAGGGCTTATCTTTCCCAAAAAACCATAATATTCTTGTTGGAAATATCATCATCTCATGAAAGATCAGCTTTTGTGTTTCTAATTTCCAACAATGTCCAGTAAATCAGATCTTCTGAGCTGCCAATGTTGAATCAAAAACAAGATAGCGTTCATGGTTCGTTGTGTTTTTTTTTCAAAGGAAATAGATGAGTGAAGTGCCAAGAAATACCGGAGTTTCGCAGTTTCATGTTATTCAGTGAGTTAAAGATGGTGTAGCATCGTTCTTAGGGATATAGCTATGTGTATACGTCCTATATGTAATTCAGCAATGATTGTTTCAACCGCAAATTCTTTAAGGGTGCCGAAAAACTAAGCAGACATGTGGATAAAGGACAGAAAGGTTTATGCTCTAATCAAGACTGAGTTATAAAAGCCATTATAACGTGGCTTATAATTAAACCCGAGAAAAATAGGGAAATTACCTTGTAATATCTCTAGCTGTAAAATAATATGAACGCTGTAGAGGTGAAAGAGATAAAAAGATTTTGAAAAGGAGAGTTGGAAATGAAAACAAAAGTTTTAGTCGTGATTTATTTTATTCTTCCCACAAATTTTTTCCTTCTCCTTCCTCCTTTTTTTTCAAAAAACAAAAACTCTTTCTTTTAATTCTCAATGTTTATTTACTTTGTGTTCACGTCAGTTGACCTCTTATTCTTTCATAATGTCCAAGTTTCTTGAAGATAGTGCTGCTGTTTTCTTGATCCTAGAGCCTTCAGTTTATTTTGTCTAAAAACAGTCAAGCCAGCTACTTTATATTTCAGTATTCATGTTAACAAAAGTACAAATGTAATGGACTGTAATAACTAGCTGTTAGCAACTTTCAATTACACTCCTTTTCATTGCATTTCATCATGTATTGGTATTGGTAATAATTACAAGCAGTTGCCGCGGACAAATTCCTATATCTCAAATTCCTTGCCTTTTGTTGTTATCAATTCAATGTATTGGAAATACTTGAGTCACGCTTGCTTCAACAATAGATTAGATCACAGCAAAGGGTCATAGATTTTCTGTTCTATTGATGCTATTTGATTTAATTTACTTTATCTTAGCATAAAACTTGCTGTTCTCTAATTTTTAAGCAAGGACACAGCCAGACTAATGATACAGAAAACAAAAATGGAAAAGGGGGAAAAAGGATTTGATGGCTCAATTTATTCAGACAGTTATCACTTGATTGTAGCACTGTTCATTGTGGTAATCGAATGTTGGCCTTCTCCTCAGATCTTCTATACAGTTCAAAATACTATGGAAAGAAAAGCTTAAGTAAAAGCTGAAATAAATTATTACAGTTAAAGCTAGTAGAGGTTTCGATACTTTTATATAATCATCTTTCAAGGAAACTGGCTCTAATACTGATGTAGTGATCTTTTTAATTTACAAGTCTTTTGAAATAAAATGTTTTTTCGTTGCTAATGGGCAAGTTAAATGTTCATTAGCTTTTGGTTTAACCTTGCTACTCGTTTATTGATGTTGACATTCTGAAAAAAAAAGGGCTTTTCTAGTCGTCCTTGTCAAAGGATTCAAAGTACTGATTAATTCTTTCTATTTTCTTTTTTAATCAAATCTTTCTTTTCAATTTTATAGACTCCATTCATCATGTCGTTGCTGGATAAGGTAGTCAAACAAGTTTTCAAATAAATTGAATTCTGTCATGCAACATTTAAAGCAGCAGAAATCCTAGGCTAGTTTCATATCATTAGACAAAACTGGAAAACGGTCTTCATTTGGTTTGTTTTGTCTTTCTGTATAATGTGTGTTTTTTATTTCGGGTTATGAACTCTCAGTAGGAGTTTCTGAGAAAGAGTACCATTAATTGAAGCCCAGCCTGCCTTAAAACTACAAATTCTTCTAAAAAAAAGTATCCTTTTTGCACTGAAGAGTATGAGCTCTCTCTCTCTCTCTCTCTCAAAGTTCGATGTTAATTTCGATACGGCCGTAGAAGTTGCGTATATTTCCCTGCTGTCAAGTGTTTTGTTTAACTGGTCTTTAGCTTTGTCTAAGACTATGGAATCTGTTGTATTAGCCTGGTATTGTGCTCTTTTTCGATTCATAAAGTAACCCATGGTCATTTACGGCGTCATCAAATGCTTAAGGTCTTGGTGCAGATTTGCAACACCATCTAAACCAATTCAGGTGACAAAATAAATTTCTTCTTTCTTGTCTTTTGTTTCGCTATTTATTTTTCAATTTCTAGATTTAAAATCATACACAGTTAATTATTTGATACAATCAGGTTCAGTAGAACAATTAAGTTGTTTTACTGAAAAACATAAGCATCGCCAAGACAAAAGCCAGTTAAAAGGGAAGTTTCTTACCAATGTATGAGTAGTTTTTTTTTCTCATTTGTTTTTGAAAGAATTCGGATCAGTCCTACTGGTTACAGCGCTGATATGTCCTATACTGGACGGCTTGGCCCACTAAAAGAACATTAATTGGCCACCATGATATCACATTCAGAAACCCACAGCAGAGTAGGTTAGGTTAAAACCTATCTTAAAGTGGGATTGGGGCTGGTCAAAGACTTCATACGTGTATCTGGTAATTCTACATGATTTCCCAGTTTTCTTGAGTTTGAAGCTATTGGCTGCTCAATACGGGGCAGGTCACAAAAGAGAGCTAAACTGCTTGGGATCTCCTAAGCATTTAGCCTGGTGCAAAGCGAAGCACAAAGGTTGCCGCCTGCCAACACTGTGCAGTAGTACGGTAAATAAGTGAAAATTGATTTCTTCAGAAAGTGTCTAATGACGCCTATTAGGCTTATGGTCATAGTTTGTTTATACCATTTTGTTTTGCAATATGTCGATAGCTGGTGCTTTTAATGTTAGAAAAAAAAATTTTAAAAACAATTATAAAAAATAGAAATATCTTTATTCATTTAATTTAAAAATCTCCAGCATAGCCAACTAAGCTAGTCTTTCGATATTGTTTTTATTAGCAGGCGCGATTGTTTAAGTAATTTCATTAAGGGACGAGTGCAAAGTGAGGAATTATAATAGCTCCCAACATTTTTTTGAAGATTTACAGCATTTTGTTGTATACAGATATAGGCTGGAATGGGTGCGGAACACTCCCCGAGGATGTAATCAGCACTGCCATCCACATGAAAGACTGAATATTTACACAATTTATTATACTACACGTAATACCGAAGCCTAATAAGCCGATATGCGAGCAAGTTCCTACCACATGAGATAAAAAAGACAAGCATTCATTGGGGACTTTTCTATAGACTACAAGGCAGAAAGAAATAATTGAAGCAAGCAAGTTGGGACTTGGCTATACAGTATTTGATTTGTATTTGTTTAGTTAACACTAATAAATAGCCAATGAGGGAGAAAAAAAAAACCTAATAAATAATCGATGGGGCACCCCCTAGCGTCAGGGCGGCCATGGAGTACGAATGTGAAGTTTGACTCAATGGTGATGTGGGCCATATTAAGAAACCAGAGTTCATTCAGTATGAGACTCTCAAGAAAATGGTTGAGATATACAAAGGCACCCCGGTAGCGTACTAGAGAAGGATGCTGCGGTTCCACAGCTTAGTATTAGGCTGGAGTATGTCCTTGAGTTGAACTAGCATGAATTTTGTTCAGAGTTGACAATGGAAACTCTATTCTTGAGAGAATTAAATGACAAAAAAGATGTGAAAAAGAAATTCAATAGAAAAAAAAGCAATAATTTGACAAAAAAAGAATTAACTACTTAGCCAGTATACCTCGAGATGACAACCTGAAAAACCTGTTAGTACTGGCGAACTCCAACCCGCGGGCCGAGGGTGATCATGATGGAGATGGTGAGGGAACTGCAAAATACTAGAAGCCAGATTACGAGAAAACCAAGTGATCTTATATAACCGATGACAAAGCAGACTTTAAACATTTATGGCAAACGGAGCCACAGAGTGGTACACAGAGACCACTGAGGAAGGCTGTTACGAGCCCAGCTACCAACATGAAAAAAAATAGTCACTATTGAAGAATTCAAGAATTGCCCCCAAGAGTTAATGAGCCGGATAATACAATTGAGAACTGACACTGAAGGTACTGGTTAATATCCTCAGAAAAGAGAGATCCCCAGAAACGATTACAACTGCGGCGAGTTCGAAACTATACAGCATATTACCGAGAATTGCCAGAGAACAGCATTGAAGAGAGAGGCAGTCGTAGGGGTGTCACCAGATCTGGACTTATTACATCTGTTTAACACATCAAAGGGGCTCCAAGCAATGGAGTACTTGTCATGAGGGTGGAGAGTATATTCGCTCCAGACTGAAGGTTATGGTTATAACTAACCAAAAAAAAAAAAAAATAGCAGTTTTCAAGAAAAGTGAGAAATCTGTGCGATAAGTATAGACAACAAAAAAGCATAACACACAATCTTTACATTGCTATGTCGCATTAGCCTGCATCCTCTACCTGGGATACGGCAACTCTAGTGGCCAAAAAGGTCAACTATAAGGCGGAATTTAAGCCCAAAAAGCAATCATGCATAATGTAATGCACCGCTCCATCACTTTTATTTTTTGCTTGTGTTCATCTGTAATTAATTTCTGTAATCCTATTTTGTGATGGGCAGCATAAATCTGAGTTTTTTGGCACTCAGAGCACCCTCAGGCTAGACCTGAGTAGAGCTTACTAAAGTCCGATATAGAGAAACCATGAAAGCCAGTGCGATCCACCCATATCATCCTAGGCTTTTTTATTTCTGCGAGTCATCCAGCATGCCTTGGAGGACAAGGCCTTTAGCAATAAATCTCAAGTTTGTTTGCAGATAGAGATAACTGTGCTGACGCTATTTCTACCAGAAAGAAATATGTGTTTTTGTTTTTTTAATCATTGGTTATTTACAAGGCTTACATAAACACACACATATCAGAAACCAATGTCTCAGTCAAATCCCGACCCATTCTCGCCGGCTTCGGCGTTCTTCAGCCTTGCCATCCTAAATAGAGTCCCTAACTTTTTCAGGCTAGTGTGTAATTCCTTTCTTGGTAGCAAGTTGTTGTTTCGCGTGCCACTGTGTTTGTCCAACTCAAATCAATTTTTGCAGGCATAAAAATCCATCGTGGGAAAAAAAGCTCACTTATGTTGATTGTGGACTGTATGATATTATGATTTGGATCTTGTGGCCCTTGGATTCCTGTTATTCTTGTTAGGTATTGTTGGTTTTATTTCTTTACTGTATTCTCAGTGAGTTTGTAGTTCTACTGCTCTAAAAAGAAAAAGGTAAAACAAAAGGGCATGACCAAAAAGAACTCTCGATCCGGCAAGCCTACAAGTTAACATGCTCTCTGCAAAGTGATTTCATTCTTTTTAATCTGAACTATATCTATATGCGACATTAAATAATTTTGGCAATAGTCCTTTAATTACGGCACTATTCATAGGCTGTGCATAGTACCTAAATGGGAAACTTAGAGGTCCAGATCTTTTCTTCCACTATTTCCAGAGCACTTATTTCACTGCAAAAGAAAATTAAATCGAATAGGCTTCAAAACGTTAAAACAACCGACAGAGGAAACCTCCAAAAGTTATCAGTCGCGAAGGTGCTAGCAGCAACCATAAAAAAAAAGAAACCTAGGTTCCCAATGCTGGCTTCCAAGGGCTAAGCCGACGGGTAAATCTGAATAAAAATAACCCATGTACAGAGTGTAGCACTCCAAATGTGACACTTAGGGTTTAGCATTTTCAAAACCATGTTAATGTTAACAGTCAAACATCAATTTACAACACCAAAATAATAATCAATATAGTCAAAAACTAATTAAATTGTAGCTATGAACAGGGACTTTCTATTAGTTTTTACCATATTGTATTCCTACCTTTTACTTTCAACAAAACTTTCATTCTTAATGGCATACTTTGAAAATACGATTCAACAAAGTCATCATTTATTTCTTGCCATATGATGGTCAAATATTTTTTCAATTGATCAACAAAATAGGTCCCTGGAAAGCGCTTTGACACACTATATTTAATATAAGCCCATATATGCTTGATTGGGTTCATATCGGAACTTGAGGCAGGCCAAACAATCGTCTCAAAATTTTGAGTTTTTAGCCATTGCTGGATTTTTTTGGCCTTATGAATAGGAGCGTTATCGTGCTGAAATATCAGGGTAGTTCCCGTCATAACTGGTTTTAAGTGCTTTTCAAGAGTTTCTAGATAGAATTCAGTATTGAAACCTGGCTTTTTCATTTGCTTTCTCTTGCCATTCGGCTCCAAAGGGGGATCATGAAAGTGCAAACAGGTCCGAACATTACCACTTATTCCACCCCATACCATTAAAGATTTTCGACCACTTTTAAACGTTACTTTCACGTTAGCATCAGTAAATTGTTGGTTTTTCTTTCGGAGGACTCGTTCTCTTTGATATACCTTCCCAATTTCGAAGGTGCTTTCATCAGTAAAAATCACATTTTTCCAATCCTCCACTGTCCAGTTCACATGTTCTCGGGCAAACTGCAATCAAGCGTTCCTTTGTTTCTTAGTCAAATAAGGCTTTTTTCAAGCTATTCGAGATAAAATTCCATGTCGTTTTAGTATTCTAGACACTGTTGTTGAGTGAATTTTATGTCCACCACATAGCTCAGGTTTAGCGAGCGATTTCATTGTTTCAGAGGGGTGAAATAGAGCGTAACGTACCAAATTTCGTTCGTCCCTATCTGAAAGCTTCCTTCGGCTATGATTTATTTTTGATTGTGTGCGTTGTGTTGTTGTTGTGAAGAGTTCAAATGATCGAAGGTATCGATGGATTGTTCCTCGATGTACGTCCGTGACAGAAGCAATTTTTACAACAGGAATTCCTTTATTTTTCAAGTGAATTATGATATTTAAAACTTCATCTGAAAGACGAGCACGCATTGTAGATTAGGAATATCAACGTTTAAAAGAATAGAAATAATTTTTTTTATGGAATGTGGATGATAAAAGAAAAGGTGTCAATTTTGAAATTCAGTGCAATAAAGTTTTTTTTTGGAAAGTGTCACATTTGGAGTGCTACACGCTGTACATGTGCAGAAAGTCATTAACTTAGAGGGAGAAATTTAATATAAAAATACCGGGAACAGCTTCATAGAAATTTGTATATGCAAATACTGCTTCTTCCTTTCTTTTGCTTTTTTTGGATTACGGCGTGTTTTAGCATGGCTGAGAACGTTTCTAGATTTTCTCTATGTTGAAGAGCTCATTTAATTCAAGACTAAACTAAGAGCGCAGCAAGTTGTTGCACTCTTTGAGTCTACAATGCTACTCAAGTCGGGACTAGCAGCATTACGCCGTGGACTACAGTACCGTCTAATCGAACTGCACGGTTCCCATTTTTGTCAAACTGTCGGACAGACCGGTTGGATTTGCTTTTACATGTTCTGAACGACATACCTTAAACTGGGTTTTGTCTGGCCACATCCGGATGAGCATTTGTTGAGATCACGCGTGTAGTTCGATTGAACGTGACTGTAAAATACTCATTAAGTTTATTCTATTTATTTAAATCTGACAGAATTCAAGGGGCTGAGGAAATTAAAGGTTTTCTCTTGTTAACAACTGGATATTGGTTGTATTCTTTTCAAAATAGAAACAATAAAGATTGGGGTACATTCTGCAGAACAAGACTTGTTGAGAAAGGTTTCTTCTGAGCTTAATTCCAAGTTTGTTTGTTTTTTCCTTTTTTGATACCAAGAAGTGCCTTGAAGCGGTAGTAAAGTTCTTGGATTCATTACTCCAACCACTTTGTTGATGGTTCGCTTGATTAGAGAAGCTTATTAAGGTTTTGTTGAGTGTCAATCACTTGTATCGATCTACTGGGTGTTATGTGCCGCAAGTTTCCCTTAACGCATGAATTTTTTCATGAAGGATTTTGTGCTATCGAGCACTTGAACTAAAAATGCGCGCTGGCACCGCTATCTTTCAGGTCTCATATAGAAAAATGTTTTGAAATCCATATCTTTGTATGTCATTTTGTTTTATGATTTTGTTTGCAACCATTTGTTGTATGTCATTTTGTTTTATAATTTTGTATGTAATTATTTGATGTATGGACAGTAAACTGATTATCTGTACAACTATTTGATTTAAGGGCAATAAACTGATCATCTATCTTAGATCTGAGTAACAAACTTTTAATTGACAGAAGCCTCTGATGTTTTTGATTCTCATCTAATTGAAGATTTTATAAAGGTTTCTAATTTCCAGTGGCAAGTTCTGAATTGCAGTCTGAACTTGAGATTAATGATGATTGCCAAAGTAGTCGGGTTTCAACCTGAGAGTGCACTATCATTGAACCAACAAACTAACTAAATATCTAACTTTTCTCATAATTAAAAAAAATATTTTCATCTAAACGGAATATAAATTGGATAGTTGTTGCAAAGAAATAGAATATTTAGTTGTTTTGTGATTTCTGTATCTGTTTCATGCGTTGGTTCAAATTTTATTGAGGTAGTTGTTTGGAATGCTTATGTTGCCCTAAAGAATTAACTACACGACAAAAACACAAAACTCAAATACTTTTCACAACATATCTAAACTTCAAAATCTTGTTTTTTGTGATAAGCATCATTATGCCAATCACATTCATCTCGTACTTTTGAAAATGAATGATTTTTTAGAAGTAGCGCCAATTAGAAAGCTCTTAATCGGCTTTTTCACCGGTTATGAACCATCGTGTTTTTGTCTATTTACAGCCATTTCGTTAGGCTTGGCTTTAAATATTAAATGAACAGCAAGAAATAATCAAAAAATTTCATTCTTAAGAATTCTTGGCTTTGGAAGAAGCTTTAAAAAAGGCTCGTAAAAGTGGCCATGAAGATAGCTAGTATGGCAATCAATCAAAGAGTAGTACACGATCGGCTTCTCTCAGTCAGTCCATAAGCGTTATAATAATGGGAGGGGTATTATCAAATGCAAGAATAACAATAGTAATACCATGGAGGTTCCTGAGAACTTCAACAAAAATTTTAGCAAAAGGTAAAGCAGCATCACACATACAGTAACTGCCCTTCTCGATACACTGCCGAAACATTATGTAGAACATGGTCATAAATGAAGCTTATTGTAGTGCACCACGCAAGGCAAATTTGCCAGTAGAATGCGCACTGCCACTAGTTACAGTACTGAAAACCCTCTACTTTAAGTACCTATCAAGAACCAACTTCTTATAATTATAATGTGCCAAACAATGAGCTTGCCTCACCATTAAAAATCCAAACACAAAACAAATGCACCAATAATAATAACAACGCTGCTCTTATGCAGGAAGGAGCAACTGAGAATACAAGTGACTACTCTACTATTTTCGGAGATAACACAGTGTTCTTATTCCGGGTTCCTACAAAATTCCAAACCAAAAAAAGCGGAAATAGCTCTGATATTTCTTTTTATTGGGTTTATGATTTTCTTTAATATTGTGCCGTGTAAGTATTAGCAATGGATGGCTCCTCGGAAAAAAAAGAAAAAAACCACTAACTGGAGCACTACTTTGGCCGCGGATGTTATATTCCACTGAGGAACCGTAAAATCGAAAGCCAGTCACCAACCCCAAGCCAGGCCCTGAGCGGCCCTAAGCTTGACCTTAATGGCTATATGCAAAACGCCAAGCGTATCACCCAAGACGATCAGCAGGTAAAGCGGCTACATGATCTCTTTTTCTTTAGTTGCACAAAAGCTTTTATGGCATTGATTATACACTCTTAAAGATTAAGTGAGTATTTTTGTTTTGCTTACATCTGCTACAATGTTGAGGTGTACACATACAAGCTCACGCACAGTTTGACTACTATTGCAGTAGGTTTTGGTGGTGCAGCCCAGCGTGATGCGACCCTCGATTTGGTCGTTTCAATGCAGATTACCAACCACCTACGGTTATACAAAACAGATTGTTTGGAGACTAACTTTCTACTAAACGCAATCCAGGGCTTGGAACTTGATGGTGTCTCTGACAGGTTGTGTGGTTTGGTTGTCCAGGTCCAGGTGCCGCCCGATGAAGCAGGTGCCGCGTGTACTCGACAGATATCCTGAATTCTTTATTGACTTTGTGCTTATTTACAACTAGTTGGTGTTCCTGAGAAAATGTCAATTAAGTGAATATATGATTTGTGATCTCACAAGATCTTCAGGCGGATAATACTTCTCAAAAATAGTATCACCTGCAACAGCCTGAAACAGCAAAAACAGCATTGACTTTCAGAAGTCGTCATTTTAGAAGTCTCCCGCCTGGAATTCTGTAGCTAGAATTGTTTTGATGCAGACCCTGACACCTGGGCGTGCGACTTGCATAAGAATCGCGACGACGTTGGATGGCACTCATTTTGAAGCCTTTGGAACCCCGGATGTCACGTGAATCAAAAAGGAAATAACAAAATTCCAGGTTAACACCACGCGGGTTTCTGACAATTTTGTCACTTCCCCAAACAAATGATATTCGCACCTAGGGCTCCTGTACTTAACATCTGCCACGTACCCCCCTCGACCGCATCCCAACCCTATTATTAAAAGATTGTGTTTTTTTTATTATTCCTGTTTGCAACGAAAGCTACTATAACAATACATTTCGTTAATTGACTAAACTTCCCTTCCGGATTACCTTCCTTTTTATTTATTTCTTTTTTTTGTCTCGTTAGTGGCAATGGAACGAATGCCTCTTGAATGGATCCAGGAGATTCCCCCCGTGACCCGGGCCTGGACCGCCGCCATCACCGTCGTATCAATTCTTGAGCAGTGTAAAATTGTGAACGAGTTGGATCTGCTTTACAGTTATAGGCAAGTCTTTGTGGGACACGAATACTGGCGGCTACTCACTTCGTTTGTCTACTTTGGCCCATTCAGCATCAACCTCATCATGTACGCGTACTTTGTCGCGCGGTATAGTCGGATGCTTGAGGAAAGCTTTTATCTGAATCGGGCATCTCAGTATATGTGGTTGATTGCCGTGATTGCAACGTCAATTGTGGTTTTAGCCAGCTTTCTCCCGCTAGGCGCGTTGCCCTTCCTCGGGCCCTACCTTGCCAACGCTCTCGTGTATATTTGGGCACGGCGAAACCCACAGGAGCAACTGAGCCTGATGGGCCTTTTCGCCTTTTCTGCACCCTACCTACCATGGGTTTTAATGCTTTTTTCGGCGGTTGTCAAATCAAGCTCAATCAAGGGCGAGTTGCTCGGCGTATTCGTGGGCCACATGGTCTTCTTTCTGGAGGACATTTATCCGAGCATTAGTGGCGGCGTCCGCGTGTTAAGGCCGCCATGGGAATATTTTATGCACGCCCAGGAGCCGCCGACTCCCAACCAAGAGGATCATCAGCAGCCACAGGTTGTTGAGTGATTTACATTGAACTATCTAAAACGCCATTTTCTTATCAGCTACAGATGAATGTCACGGCGTGTATGTGAATATCAGAAGTAACGCGGGCCTACACCGCCAGACGGCAAAGTCTTAGCCTTACTTTTATTTTCTTGTTTATATAATTGTTAAACTTGTAATAAATGAGAGCTTTTTTTTTTTTTTTTTAAAAAAAAAATAATTTCTGTACCGGTAGCTTACTACTGTTTTATTTTTTTATACACAAACTATCATCACCCTATATGTTTATTTTTAAATTATTATAGCTTTTTTGAGAACTTTTTTTTTGTTGGTCTTTTCAAATCATAGCTTAGGTACAGTTTTCTCATGTTCCATGTTTATAGCATTTAAATGTTAATGGCCAAGTCCAAAAACCCATAAGGGTCATTAATGTCGTCATCATTATCAAAGACAGACTCAGGGGAAAGTTCAAAGGAACAAAACGGCTCCGGAGAAAAATTCTTGAGCATTCCCGAATCCGAGTCTGCAGCTGCTGCATTGAGAATAATCTTGTTGTTATTGAGGTCATTATCGTAATCATTAAGGTGGGGTTTGACATGATCATCATCGTCACCAACAGTGGTGGTGCTGGTAACAGAAGACGCAGAGAAATAGTCGTCGTCGTCATCACCGGCCTGGAAGTCCAGCGACAAGGGATCGTTGATCATGATGGACGAGGGCTCGGAAACAAAGCTTTTTGGAGAAAGCCAGAAAAAGTCTTCAGTAATGGAGGCAGCCAAAATCTCATTAGCGGTATCAGTAGCCCAGGTGGAATCCGAGGCACCACTATTAGACTCAGTAACTTTGGTGCCAACACTGAGAACGGTCGAGAGTGGCTCTGGCTCAGGAGAAGATAGCGACTCAGTCAAAGAAGCAGGCGAGATCGAGGAGATCATCATAGGAGGCTGCTGTTGCTGCTGCTGATTCTTGAGCTCATCCTTCAACTGCTGCTGTTTCTGTTCTTGCTTTAGCAGTGCTTTCTTTGAGGGCTTTTTAGGTTTTTTCATTATAGTCGTAGAATCGTTAGAGACATTATTGATTTCATTAGTAGGGGATTTTTTGTTCAACGTCTGCTTCTTTTGTTTCGGAGCGCTTGGGGTCTTTTTTGTCTTTGCGACCTTTGATGGCTGATTGGGCTTGATCTTCTGCTGATGCGGCTGGGACGGCTGACACTGCTGCTGGCGCGCAGGGTCGGCTGTGGTAGCAACAACCGGAGAAGGTTTAGGCAATAGCGGTCGAAAGGGACGTATCGGGACGTATTTAGGCTTTGCAAGGTTCGCTTTTGGAACTGAAGCTAGAGACGATTTTACCTCCATCATTTGGAAATATTACTGCTGCAATATGGTCGGAATTATTACTATTATTATTATTATAAATATGGTCGATGTGATATGTATATCTGGGGGTATACATATAGATATAAATGTCGATAGGTCATATAACACGCTGGGGAGGAGTAGTAAGAAGAGGGTTAGGTAGTCTTTTGCCGGCGAAAAGAAGGGTTGGAACGGTACGTGAAAAAAAAATAACAAAAAACTGGGGGGTTTGTTGCGTGAACTTAGGAGTTGAAGATCAATCTACTACGGAAATTGACGCTCAGAATAGCAGCTAATGAATAGTGGAGAGGAGGGATAAGAAAAAACTTGACTTGTAAACGAAAAGAAATGAAACAGATCGCACAGTCAGTTTACTTGGGGGGATGAAACAAACAAGCTAGATTGACATGGCTGATTTAGTACCGACTCGGACACAATGGGGTAAAGGCTTACTACATACTGGTTTGAGGGGAGGTTAGATAAATTCTTGATTGAATCAAAGAAAACAAGAGAAGAAGGAGCAAAAAAAAATTTTTTGTAAGAGAATTCCCTTTGATATTTAAATGAAAAGAGACACCATAAAAAATTTTCAGTTTGGTCTATTTGATTATGGCGCCCTGGTGTTTGTTTAGTTTTGTATGATGTGGGTAGTTGTTCCATATGCCCTTTTAGCATGCATTACATAACACCCGGCGGTAATGCTGACCTAAGCGACCCTGCTTGAGTCGTTGCTTCGTGTCAACTCGGAAAACACAGAATCTGCCAAAACTCGCGCAAATTGCCGTTTTGGGACATGATGCTTTAGTTAAGGTTTACACAAAGCGTGCGAAACGCGTCTTTTTTCTTATTCGGTTCCGTTCAATTCCGGGGTTTCCACTGCAGTGACAAGAGGGTCAAATGATGAGATGATGTAATACGCACCATTGGGATTACAATATCCTTAGCTAATCATACGTGTCACCCATCTATGAACTCAGTTTCCACGAGCTTTGTTATAGCGGCAGTTGGTGATATCACAGGGAAAGATCCTTTGGACCGCATCAGTGCAAAACTCTCGGCCAAGTTTGTTGCCAACTGCTCTTTAAGATCCACGATGATAACAATCTTTATTTCCCCGGCTTCTCTAGAATCTGGGCCTTCCGGCAAGAACCCCTTTGCTTGACCCGGCTCGGAGATATTCCCCTTGTCTTCCCCAGATTTTTTTTTTGTTTTTGTTTTTTTTGTTTTAGTTTAGCGCCGTTGGTTTTCAACTTTCGGCTGTCCTTTTTTTGTAAATTGTCCGAATCACTAACTTGAGCTGCTGGCTTCTTGGCTAGGACTGCCCTTTTTTATATTTAAAGTTTACAGTTCATGGACCATTATAGGTTTTAATAAAAGTCACATGATATGCACAATTGTCCCAACGTTTACGCATTTGTGTCCCTTCTTTTTTTTTTTTTTTTTTAGTACCTCTTCCCACGCAACTACTTGCTTCTAGAGCATTGGATATACTTAGCCATTTGTACTAAGACAGTTTTGAGCTTTTGTTCTTGTAAAACAAACATCTATCACATGATTCTATCTGATACTAAGAGCTGAATACCAGGGTAACTATTTATAAGATCCAATCTTCAATATATAAGTGTAAGTTGAAGCAAATTTACAAGGTGATTTGGTAGCCAGTTCTCTCTGTCAAAATGGTCATAATGTCGCGTATTGTATACCGTCCGTAATTGACTTGATCCTCTCTCATCTTCCATAGCTGATTAAGATAGCTCGTCACATTGTATAGTGAGAGGCGTGGCAGCTTGTTGTACAAAACGCTGATCTTTTCCATAATGAGGGTCTGGTCCTCCTTCGTTTCTGTAGTAATGCCTACCATCCATAAAACAAGCGTCTGTGACACCGCAACTGTGGAAGATGTTTCAAGTGAATTGTAGCAGTCTATCGCGTGTTTGCGGTACTCTCGCAGCTTGCTACTTAGTTTGTGCCCATACTCCTCTGAATCCAGTTTGAGACTGTAAAAAAGCAGTAGGGTGTATTTGCACAAACTAACCATTTTCTGAATTGATTCCGGAACGTTGTTTGGCGACTCAATGCTATTTATCCGATCAAAGAGCTTATTAAATCGATGTCTTTGATCCTTGTCAAGGTATCGTTTGTCGACAGGGTGATAAAGAGGAATGGGTGTGTTGTAAGGAATGGGGTCTAGGATAATTTGCTGCGGTGGTTCAACCTTACTGTTGACAGTGACCGTTGGATATTTCTCATGCAGCTCAGCACAAAGCACAATAATGTCTGAGATCGTTGATATGAGTGGTCGGATAGCATTGTAGTAATTGTCAGTTACTTTAAGCTTACGCCACTTGTCATGATACAATCTGTGCAGTTGGGGGCGTAGCCCTCTAGAAATTCCTGACACGATATCTTGATAAGCGACTGCGTCCAAAAGCACAACAAAGTTCCTATAGTTCTCAGGCTGCTCAAAAACATTGTTGCTTGCTAAAATTTCAGAGACTCCCTTACAAGCGCCTTCAAGATGTTGTAACCACGCATCGATTCGCTGCTCATTCATTTCAATGTTACCGAGCACAAGCATGCATGCGATGGAATATTCTGAAACCCCATTTTGAACAAGGTCGTGACGAAGCAAATTCAGCGCTTTAATCTTAAAATCAACTGATATCTGAGTGTAGTTTGTAGACAAGCTACGTGCAGCCAAACTAGCAACGGCGTAAGCGAGAGGTTCGTGAAGCGGAATGTATTCCTCTATGATCTGTAGAAAGTCCTTGTCGGGAAGTAAAACAGGAATGCGGGATTCTTTGTGCATCCGGAAATGGTCGAGACACGTTTTGAGCACCTGGGCGTTTTCAAGGGTATATGCAGGATGCTGTGGAGGCGGAGACAAGACATTGCTGTTGGACGATAGAGGCGCAAGGGTAGCCGCCATAGGAGGCTCTAACGTAAACGAATACCCCTGTGCTGCGTTAGTTGGTGGAGGCGCCAATGGACCTAAATTATGAGCGGAGGACGATGAAAGCTGGCTACTATTACCATAGTTATAGTTTTGGGATTGATATTGTTGCGATGAAAGCGAATGCTGCTCTTGTTGTTGATGTTGCTGGGGGTAACCGTATGAGTTTGATGCTAGTTGAGGCAGATGATTGGACTGCTGAGAATAAGGTGTGGACCCCGTCGATGGTAGGGATGCTGGCACTGATGGCTCATAATTAATAGAAGGAATTTGTTGGAAATGATTTGTTGATGGATGATATTGATTGATTTGAAGATTACTGTTGGTGGTGTTCGAGTTGCTCCATGGCGACGACGACGATGAAGATGCTGATGATACTGATGCTTGGTAAGAAGGGTTCTTCTGATTGGGATCAAAAACTGAAGTCAAACCTGGCGGTTGGTGTACATAAAAGGAATACTGCGGAATTAGCGGGGCCGTAATTGTTGCTGGAGACATCGGATTGGAATCCTTGCCTAAGAAGTGGCCAAATTGCAGATGTTAGTCAGATGGAAAATAATAATAATAATAATCAAATGTCTCTCCTTACTTTTCCCTTTGTTTGAATGCCGATTTGATCCTTCGACTTGCCATTTGAGTCGTATTCCATAGCCCTCACAGGCAAGGTTAAGTCGTGTACAGTTGTAACAGTGCGGCTTTCCCTCATCGCACTTATACCCACGTCTCCGACAAGTCCAACATCCTGCAATTAAATGAAAAAGGGGGATATTAATACATGATATCAAAAACTATCAACGATGTAATAAAGAAAATTCAAAAATTTACAATTCATTATTGTAACCAATTAAAATAATTGGCCTCAAATTTTCAACCAATTAGAAGTAGGCTCTTACCTGTTCGAAGTCTACTGATTTTCTTCTTTTCCTTGCCTGCTAGTGGTGGTGTCGAACCGGATGGTTTACTTGTTGAGGTCTTTTTCATCAATTACAAGACGAAATTTTAAAAAAATCGAAAAAAACAAAACAGAACAAAGAGTGCAAGTTGAGATGGAAGGAAGAGGGTCGGTTGCTATGCGAAAAAAAGCGAATTAGTTGATTGGAAAACAATATTTTTTTGGCCAAACTTGAACCAAAAAAAAAGTTAAAGAGATAAATTTGAAGAGAGAGAAACCAATGTATTTATAAATGCATGAAAGTATTCTTAAATGAGATCAACAAAAAATTTGTATGCGCGATACAATTTCAAACACCACTAAGTTTAAAAAAAAATAAAAAAATAAAAAGCTGAGTTTAAATTTCTTTTTGGGAATGAGCTGCACCGCATTCAAAAAAGAAAAGTTCACTTTAAAAAAAAAAAACGGTTAAAATTTTTAAACCCAGCAGCTTGCATTGACTAAATCCCAAAAAAGAATTTCACTTCTCTTTTTATTTGTGTTAATGACGGCATGGTTGGCTACTACAGTGAAACCTCGCTATAGGGTACTGCGTTGAAGGGAATACCTTACTAAAGGGATGAAATTTCATTGTCCAATTTAAATATACATACAAATTTTTACAAAACTCGACTACTTGCAATAAGCAAACATTTTCATTTTTCTCATACAAAATTCCTTTTAAAGAGTAAAAAAACTTCAATCTGTGGTTGTCTATCAAAAGCAAAAAAAGAAAAGAAGGTCAGAAAAAAGAAAAGTCAAATAAATATCAAAATTTCTCACTGAAAAAACATTCCATGACTAAACTTACCCCTATTGCAATATTTGATTTTAATTAATGACCAAAAAAGTTGCCATTACAAACTGTCAGCGATTAAATCTTTGTGCCCAACATTGTTTGAAACATTTTTTAACTGGAAGTTCAAGAAGGTCTTGATCTGTTGGTGATACCTAGTGTTAAGGAGGTCATGAATCCTGACCAGTTCCTAAATCCTGCCGAAGAGGATACAATAGAGAATCTAGATGACATTGTTACTTGTCTATTCATAATTGGGCATGTAATTAGCTACTGAATTGTTGTAATAACAAGCAACATTACCTGTACATTCACATATTTCGCTGAAGGAAATACCTCGTTATAGGGGATATGAACGTTTGTTGAATATGATCTCCTATAACGAGGTTTGAATGTAGAGTATATCTTTTTCACCCAAGTGCAAGGATAACTGGATTTTAGGTTTCAAGTTGGCTCAGTCCATAAAGATTTATGCGTTCCATGTAACTACTTGTTTACTCACCCGAGCCTTGGGATATTGAAACTAACTTTTGTCTCTTTTATGGGGGGTTCCCGCCCTTGGTTGCTATCTATGAACTTCCATTTCGCACGCTCCAGAATTATACCTTTCCGTTCTCGTTCCAACACGGCTCCCACGCGGGCCTACAGTCGATACTAAAAGCAAATGATATAACAGTCATGTACCAGATTTATGACCAATTGTTTTTTTTCTCTTTGCACCAAAAAACTCTTCACGATTAAGTCACCACCACAGGAAAAAACCGTCCAGCGCTTGAAACCCCTTGTGAGTTCCTAATTCATTGCCTGAACAAGCTTTTAATGAAATCAAAATTTACTGAATCCCTCCCGCCATGAAAATTAAAAAGTAATGCATAAATTACAATAACATTACTTTTTTACTGATTCCATTTTATTTTATACGCTTATTTATTTGATTTATTTGATTTATTTGATTTATTTGATTTATTTGATTTATTTGATTTATTTGATTTATTTGATTTATTTAATTTATTCAATTTATTTAATTTATTTAAGTTATTCAAGTTATTTAATTTATTTATCATTTTGTTATTATTTATTCATTATTTTTTAAATATTTTTTCTCTTTCATTTAACATCCTTTATATACTTGGCTTCATTTGTTGGGTTGTCTTGAATGTGGTTCAGTATTTTCGGTGTTTGCTACCCATCTTGGCATTCATATACGCCTTCCACAAATGCCGTAAGTTCTTTCTTTTTAACAATTTTTTTTATCGTACCCTAAAAACAAATGAACCGGATCTAAAAGGGTTTGCCGTTGTGTATATTATGTGATTTGACCACTATACTAGCCCTTTGATGTCAGTGCGCTTTTAGACCTATTATTTGCTTGATGGTTGGACATCATTATCAGCTCACAAATAGCATCGGTATACATGATAGAGCCCCTCTTAGAGAGAACATACCTTCTTCACTTTGAAGGCTACTACGTGATTTCTTCAAACTTATCGGCTTCTGAGTCCGATGTTTTAATTGGTTGTACCCTACATGCGGTATTTTTTTTTTTTTGGTTAAAGTTTGTTTTCATTCGCATTCTCATAGTCATTTGAGCTTTTAGTTACCTATATAGTATTGTGATGATTCGTATAAGATAAGTTAACTTGACGCCACCACAAGCATTATATCTCTTCTACTTCTGCTCATGTATTTGTTTTATAGCTATCTGTATATCAACTGACAATTAAAAGATATACATATAAATATAGGAGCTTTCTTTTATTACACATTTGTAGCCACAGCACAATATACGCATCCAGCATGTTTAATAATTAGCTTACTAGTCGAACTTTATTGACCACCGATAGAAAGAAATTTATTTTAACGGATGTTAATTATGTAAATATTTATCACATATTACTAAGATGATTTGTTTATATTTTTAGACAATCAACTGTAAAAGGAAACTTGTGAGCCGCATTTATGCTAAATATAGTAATTGTAGTTCCAAAGAACTAAAATTTTTAATCCATCATTTTTAAACTTCTTGCTTAATTAAACAGAAACTTAAAAATTCTGGGTTAAAAAAACTTTCGATAACACTTTTCCAAATGATGATTTTGCGTTTGCATGAATAAAGGATGTCGATCCTTACTTATTTAGGTGGTGCTGGATGCCCTGAATATACTTGAGATCGATTGAAATCGTTTTTTTTCAAGAAAATTGATTTCAATATAATATTGTTGGTATTAAGGATGTGGCTCATTTGATATAAATAGTAGCTACTCTTCTGCAATCTTTCTGATTATGATTCACTAGCTCCAACAAAGCTTGGCCCGGTAAAAGAAATTGGGTGAAAAGTACAGATTTTCTTTCTGAAATTTTTTTGGGTCAAGCCAGTTACAAGGTTCTTGTTTATCCCGACGATGCAAGCGGTATTTACACTTTTCCAAGGGAAACTAAGCATCTTCTTGCCTTCAACCCCCTGCTCATGCACATAGCAATATATTCTTCCTAATAGACTACACTGCACTTGAAATTAATCAAATGACTGGTTTAATTTCACATTTTTGTTCTAAGCTATTATTTAGAATATCATCTCTTGCTGACATTATAGTTTACTAGAGTGAAGACCGTAATATCGAGGATGCAATTTACAATACACCCTAGAGATGTTGTATTAAAGCCCTTTTTCGGTTTAGCCTTTTCGTAGATTAATACAAGGCATGCATATAATGCTGGTAGAAGATATCAAATCAGCCATTTATCAATGATAAATCAGGTTCATGCAATGTTGCATAGGAACATTGTTTTCATTTTTCTACTATTCTATTAAAGTTTTAGTACTGCATATGAGATGCTGTTGTTACAAATAATTCGTCCCATTCACGTAATCTTCAGTATGAAGGAAGTATGTTTAGATACACGAAATGTAATCTATCTTTCATAAGTATAACTCTAACTAATATAATAAAAACCTTATAAAGTACCAAAAATTCAGATGTAAAAAGTATCTCTCAGACTAATAGATATACTAAAGACTTTTAGATAGATGATTGGTTTATTGTCCTTACATCAAATAGTTAAAAACAAAATTTAAACCAAAATGACATACAAATAAAAAAAATTAGTTTCAAACCACTTTTCTCTATGAGACTGACAAAGTAGCTAAGCCATTCTCTAGATTTATGGCTGATATATTATTAATAGGATTCCCCAGAGACTTTTTTATATGATTATACTTGACAGTTCTTAAGATTCTCAGTACAAATATAGTCATGGAAAGTTTATTATAAAAGTTTGTGTAAGCCAAGGTGAACTATTGCATTGACCTGGTTAGGAAAGTGATTATGGTACAAAGAAATTGCTAGGAACTACCACGCTAACCCAAATGCCAATATGAAGAAACCTGTTACTATTGACGAATTCAAGAATTACCCTGAGAATTAATGAGCCGGATAACACAGTTGATAACTGGCATTGATGATATTGGCTGATAACTTTAAAAAAAATGTCTCCAAAAACTATTACAACAGTGGAAAGTCTGAGACTATGCAATATTTTGTCACACACTACCAAGAGAATAGCATTGAAGAAAGATGCACTCATAGAGGTGTCACCAGACCCGAAATTAGCCAGATATTAAACACACCGAGGGAGCTCCAGATAATAAAGAAGTACTTATCGCGAGGGTAAGTACAGCCAGAAAGAGTAATAGAAACTTTGCATAACATAAGTCATGGACTCCAAGCTTTGAATTCAAAGATCACCTAGTCTACTATCGTGACAAGCTGAGCTTATAATAATCTCATTCTTACTAAAAATATCTCAGGATAATGACAATCCAACTCCATTATAGCGTTTGTCAATTAATTTCAAACTCTCTAAATAGTATACAAGTATTAGCTTACTTGAAATTATAATTTTATATCTTTGGTACGGTTAACGCTTTTTCAGAAAAAAAAGAATTTAGAAATTATCAAAAAATTATGGGCAAAAATTACCAAGAGTTCACAATAAAATGGCATTTAATCCAGGAATAATCAGATTTATAAGTAAATATTATAGCAAGTAGATGTAATAAAATTAAAGTCATATTGCAACCTGGTCTGCAATACCTTAGTTGTCAATAGCAAGAATAAATAAACAAATTTGCTTTCAAGCTGATATTTTCTGATATTGAATAACATAATTTTCGTTATTTCAAGTTTTGAGAAACAATGAACATCTCGTGTTTTCATTAATTGTACTATAGATGTCTTGGCTTTTTTTTCCCAAGTAACTCTTGAAAATATTTGAAGTTTCATTATTTGTCTTCCTGATATTAGTACAATGAACAGATTATCAATCTATATATCCACATTTTATAAGAATGTATTTTATTTCACTACATGATTTTCAAATGTATCACAATTGGAAAATTAGTACCATGCTATCAGGGATGTAGAAAAATCAGACCGTACTCCCATTAACAAACTACTATATATACTGCTTATTTTTTTTAGGACAATAAACAGATTTATTATTCTTGTTACTATCATTGCTATTATCACTATTATTGCTATTACCAGTATTATTGCTATTATTACTACTATTATTGCTATTACTATTACTACTAAAGAAGACGGTCCCCAAACTTTTGAGCCTGTAGCTTAGCGAACCAAAGATGCCAGCCGAAGCAGCCGCAAAAAAGAAGAGAAAATTAGGTTTGAGACACCGCATAGGCCAACTATCTAGGGATCTCGATTTTTTTTTTTTCTTTTCACATCTTCCATCTACAATTTCTGATTCACTCATCTCCGTTCAGCATCTCATATTTATACAATTACTAAATTTATCAGGTTTCTAAACAGACAGTTTCTGCCCTCCCTAGCTATGGTGGGCAACATTACAGATATTGCGACCCGTCCCTTTGTGGTTGCCCTCAAGATACCGAGCAGAGGCTATACAGGTTTGGGGAGCAGCTTGGAAAGAGCTTCCTCAAGAGAAGATCCAATATTGGATAGAAAGCATCCCTGTACATGTCCAAAAAGTCATTGAACTGAAGGGAGGAAATGAATATAAGAAAGGTAAGGAGTAATCTCATAGTAGTTTGTATGTGTAAATATATTGTATTTTCTTTTTTTTTACGTTCTCTGGATTACTGAGGACGATTAGAAAAGCTTTTGGTCAGACTAAAATATGCCTTAAAAAACTCCCACCATAGCTGATTTATGTATATACAGGGTAAGGGTTAAACATAATTTTTTTGCTTTTGGTGGTTATGCTAAACAAAAACTTTTCTAATCGTCCTCTGGGTGGCATATTTTTGAGTGGGGCTCAATAATTTGACGACCGTCCTTTGTAGATAGAAAGATGGATAGATAGTCGGTTTATTGGCCTTACATCAAATGGTTACATACATACATACATACTACTACTACTACTACTACTACTACTACTACTACTACCACTTTTTCCTGCCTTTCAAGTTTCATTAACTTGTGTATGCAAAGGTTTAGGGTAAGCCAACTTTCACTGTACAGTAATACCTTGCTATAGGGAACGATGCTCAACGATCGTTTATATTCCCTACAGTGAGATGTTTCCTTCAGCGAAATATGTGGATTTACAGATAATTTTGCTTGATATCACAGCAATTCAGTAGCTAATCACATGCCTAATTATGAAAAGACAAGTAACAATGTTATCCATATCCTCTAGTCTATCTATAACATTCCCTTCGGCAGAATTCAGGAATTGATCGGCATTCATAACCTCCCCAACACTGGATATCACCAACAAATTAAGGGCTTCTTGACCTTCCAATTAGAAAGCATTTCAAACTATTTTGGGCACAATGGTTTAATTGCTGACGGTTTGTAATGGCAACTCTTTTGGCCATTATAGACAAATATTTTGATAGGAGTGAATGTGGTTATGGAAAACTTTTTCTGAGATAATTTGATTTTTTTGACTTTCTTTTTCTTTTGATAAACAACCAGGAATTAAAGTATTTTACTTTTTACAAGGAAGTTTGCATGAAAAAAATGAAAATGATTCCTTATTACAGGTAGTCGAGGTTTGTGGGATTATATATGTAAGTTTGAATTGGACCAGGAAATTTCATCCTTTGAATGAGGTATTCTCTTCAACGGGGTACCCTATAACGAGGTTTGACTGTATTAGACATGTCTATTTAGGTACTGACTAAAATATAAATTATTGGTGGTTAGTTTATCTTTACACTAACACTGTATGCGTTCTGCAGAACACAATCGCTTGAAAGTAGTTTTTCTACATTTTCGTCTCTAAGAATTGTTTGTATAAAAAAATAATATATATCAACGTATTAATCAAATATTTATACATTTTGCCGCAGGTTTTTACTGATGGCGTACTTTAATCATAGCAACTTTGTAAGTATTTCCTGCATGGCAACTTTTGGTACCTATCTACTAAGTGTTTCATATCTCTAATTTCCCTCTATTGAAATATTTGTGGAACTTTTTGGCACGATTAAATGCACCACTTCCTAATATATGCTGATGGTCTCACGTTGTTTGTCTCATCTATAAGTTTTTTAAAAATAAAAATAAATTTTATATTTTAATAAGTTAAGATAAATTTGAATTCATAATTATTCTTATCTGTATATACCTGTATTTGGGCATTCTATTTCGCTTAACTTATCCTTAGCAAGAAAATAAACAGGCATTTTACCCGATAATGTTCTATATATTAGTAGGACATCTTAAAAGTTTCTGTATGTTTACAGCAGTCGGGTATAATTAATGGTTAAGTCCTTCGGCATGAAGCATCTTGTTTAAAACTTTCAACAAATATTTATATCACAAAACGCCTTGCAAAAAAGCTCTTAAAATATTGTTTGTTGGCTTTGTATAAAAATATCCAAGAAAAAGCTCTACAGTCTCAATTATCAGTTAAATCTGGATACATTCCAAGAAGCGAGTGTTTGCTTTTGCTTTTTTTTTTTTTTAATTTTTTTTTTTGTGTGTGTGTGTGTTTGTTGTTTTGGTGGTGGTGGTGGTGGTGTGTGTGTGTGTGTGTTGTGTGTGTTGTTGGGTTGTTTTTTTGGGAAAACTTCAAAAAATTCCATCACCTAATTACTGTACTTTGAATGGTTAAAATTGATAGCATGAGCTGAGACAAAAAACCATAGTGCTAAAATCCACTTTTGGCCATGAAAAATTTTTTTCTTGTAAATACAGTCGTTACATCTTTTTTATTAACTGTTTTAATTGCTTTTGTTTCAATTTAAAAAAAAAACCTGTAAAACCAATTTTCCATCTGGCCAGAAAGAATGACTAGTTCAAAGCATGCTTCTGCATTGCAACTAACCACATCAACTACATGTTACTATTTCAGCAATGTGCCATAATAAGTGGTCGCAACTGATTCATTTGATGTTTTCCTGGTTCTACATAGCCAATATGCTAGTAAATCATAAAGCCGTTCCACTGTATGCCAAGCTTTTCTATTTACAGACATCACCCGGCTGCCTGAGACGCAAGTATACTTTGACATACAATTGCAATACTACAATTAAATAAGCAAAATCTTGCGACAGGTCTTACCAGTAAAGCAAACTTTTGTACTTTTAGCGAATAATTATCATATATTTTACTCTCACCTCAGTAACCCTATTTAATTGTGGGGAACTAGGAAAGCTTCTAATATCAAAATAGATGTAAGCAATACTCAATCAATTTCTCTAGTATATTGTCTGTTTGTGAACTTCATAAACTGTCCAGTGGCATTAGCAAATGAGTATGAGTATCATTCACAAAAATATCAACTTTTCTTTTGCGCAATGTTAGTTGCGACTGGTCAAATCAAAAAAATAATCCCATGAGCTCTCAAATCTATTTTAGTGAGCGATTTCAATGAAAGAGCTTTACGATGGAAAAAACAAAGTAGAAGCTTATGGAAGGTTTAAGTGATTATTAACGACACGGCGGTACAGTTTAAATTGATCGAATGATATATCACTTCTTTTTATTTTATAAGAAGTCTTTCATTTTATAATGTGAAATCACTAAAGCTTCAGTAATATTTCAAGATATGAAATGAAGAAAACCTGTGTATGACTTTTATTGCTCTCTGTTATGGCTTCATCTTCCTTTTTTCAGCTAATTATCTGGCAGTGCTTATAGCAGGCATTGTCTATATATAATAGGTATAGCTTTGAGTGACAAATATGGAAATATTAACAAAATTCAATAAAGACTTTTTTTATGAATCAAAACGACAAAGACCTAGTGGTTTTCTAATGCTCCATGGTCTTGCAACATTAACGTTTTTTTCATTCGGCTGATATAAACTCGTACCGCAGATTTTCTTCTACTTAATACTTGACAGGTGACCGCTATGAGCAGGCAGTGTACTTGTTTTCTGTGATATTTCATGGTTACATGGGGGTCTTTCCAAGTATTAGGGTTTTCAATGAGGTTAAAAATTCAATTATGGAAACTTGAAATGATCACAATGTATGAGATATGAGTATCAAAACTGATGGACATTTGGAAATTTTGAATTAGCATTTCATAAGCCACATCATGGCTATTGTTTTTCGGCATAGAATCTGAAAGCTCCCGCGTCTTAATAAGAGCCCCACAGGCGGTGGCTTTGCCTATTCTAGTGTACGCAATCCTCTGAGAGAGAAAATCTGTATAGTAGACATACGAAAAACTTAGAAATAGGCTAAGCTTGAATAGCCAAGTTTGAACATACAACATGTAGTATAAACAAAACTTTATTTTTAGGGATAAACATTTTATGTGTTTTACTGTGCTTGTGATATGTCTTAGTGATTTAAGTTATTGTGTTCAAGCCGTAGTTCAAAGCTCAGGATCATGTTTACAATGGATTTTTAGGTTTAAAATGGTAAGGGTGTTACGTAAGTATCCTTGTGTACTATGTGCAGTAAATGTCATTTTTAGACTAGAGCTGCCTTTATTTTTCTTTGTAGATGACCGAAAAATGATGAAGCTCATACATATATTTTTCAAGCCCTTACAAGTTTGGTAAATAAATGAGCATCTGAAGTTTGATTCTGGTTGGAAGACTTTTAGGCAGTTTTTCCTGCAAATAATTTTACTTTGACAATTTACTATAGATGATAAGGTCTCAAAGTTATACCTTACTAATATTCAACAAAAGAGTATCATAATTTTTGTAAAAAGAAAACGAATACTTGTTAAAAAAAATTAATTCATATGTTGAGTCAGGATTACACTCTACAGCCCCTCAGTTTGAGTATTGACACACACAAATTCAGTGGAGGAAGGATTTGATATCATTTGGAATCGAAACCTTTAGTAACTGTAGAAATCACCAATTGGTTAGTCATATCGAGATAAGTGTTTTTATAATATAATCTTTGGTTATTTTATTCATGCCGGGATAAGTGTTTTTATAATCTGATCTTTGGTTATTTTATTCATGCAGTTTTTAGTTACTGGGAGAATATGCTAATATATTCGTTTTATTATGAGTAAATAATAGATTGTAGATACTTGTGCTAGAAATCATACCCTTACAGTTATGAGTAAAAATACAAAGTAGGATGAAAAGTATTGCGTAAAGTAACTGTTATAGACATTGCATCATTATCCTAAGCCTCCAAAAGCTCTGAATCAAGCTGAAACACGCCATAATTCTCTGGCTTACTTATATTCATTTTTTCCTCTATTTCAAAGATTTTTTTCACATATAAAGAGATTATTTCTATTCAGGCTTCCTCATCGGCTTGGTCCTGCGGAAGCCGGCAGCCTTGGGAAGCTGGTTTTCTTGCTTTTTTTGTGATTGCTGCTAGCGCCTTGGCGGCCCAATTTTTTTGGAGGAATCTTATATATACATAAAAAACAATGGATCAGATATTTTAACTATAGTAGGTTTGATCTGCCATTCATGTTATCCTAGCACCAAAACTCTTCTTTCTTAACACAAGGACCTAAACACATGACGAATCCAACACAATCGTGATTTGGCATCAACAAATGTTGAACCCCAACTACTTGTAGAGCGTACTCTCTGATTAGTACCGTCAAATCAAGCGCTTCAGAATCATATTACTTCTTTTTTTTTTCTTTTTTCTTTTGTCAATTTATTAGTATGTACCTTTTACACCTGATTTATCATTACTATGCTAAACCTTTTTTTTTCTTTGGAAAATAAAAGTCGAGATCTTTTCGGTCCGATCAATCATAGCTATTATCCATAGGAACATCTAATTTAGAACTAATACAATACTTTATCAGAATCAACTGAGAGTTGCCCTAGAATTTTATCTAAGAGAGTGATTTAATATACAGTGTATTTATCGCTGCTAATGCAGTCAGTCTGAAATTTCTGGTTACCTATTGAGGAACTATTCTTTCTGGAATTTCGGGTGGAGTCATCTGAAAACTCTCTTCTGAAAATGACTTAAGTCACTTGCTAGACAAGAAGAGAAGCATCCAAGTGGTATTTTTTGAGTATTTGATTTGTATCTGTTTAAGTAAGACTAGTAAATAGCCAATGAGGGAAAAAAATAAAAAATTAATGGAGTGGTATTTTTCACGCTTATTAATCTGGCAGGATAGCCTGAAGTTCACTGACTTGCTCTTCCATAATAAAGACCCCCCAACGATTATCTAAAGAGGTTTCTAGATACACGACCCAAATACATGGAAAAGCCCTAATCAAATGTTAAAACACCTAGTACTTGCTGGGCATCCTATTTAGCACGTTGCACAATAATCGTTTTAGAGTGAAATTCTTGTTCTGTAGTTTTAATTTTTTTTTTTTGTTTAAATTTTGAAGCTTGGGGACGCAAATTTTGTTCAATAATTAGTTTCACAATATGGAGAAATGGCCTGCCACTTTTAGTACATCTGTATAAATAGAGACTCACGGCCATAATCCTATTATGTGTTTTAAAACTTTATAATAAGGTACCCATATAAGAATCTTAAGCAAATCAGAAAGAAAAAAAATACAAAGAAATTTAAATTTTAACGGCCATACTTGTCAATGACTCCTTTGAACTTCTGATTACTCTATACCTTTTCTTCAGCTTACCGGACCTCTTAGAAGGTCTTGCGGCTCATGGGAGAATTCAGGCCTTCCCGTATTTCCGCGCCTACGGGTACAGGCGCGTTACAAATTGCCCCAGACCCAGGTAAGCCTGATGTCTTCTCAGTATTTAATTACATAGACACCTAAATAAACAAGATATTAATACTACATATCTTTTCTGGTCTTGAGGCTTCCACTGCTAACAGGTTATTACGTAGCTTTTATTTGATGGGTAATTGAAATGAATACAAATGATTTAATGCCTAGAGTTTTACTTCCTTGATTATATCAGTTATGTCTAAGTCCTGTGACAGAAACAAATCAATCAGAACAAGTAGATGACCTGAATAAAAGCTTTTAGCACAGATTGTCACAGAGCTTTCAATATCTACGGGGTCCAATAGATTCGCGGGTCCGCAAATACTTAATTATTCTTTTATTATGTAAACGTTATGTAAATATTATGTAAAGATTTTCGAGTTGAATGAATGTAAAAATAAAATAAAAAACACTGTTTGAAGCAATCAATTTATGGGCTGTTACAAGAGGGTATGCCTCCGCGACTGGAATATGGACTACGAAAAATAGCAGGAGGATTACAGTTATATTCGCTTATGATCGGAGCCGCCGACCACCCAAGAGATTAAACAGCCACCAGGAAAACACGTCGAGTCAAATAACAAGTTGTCCCTTTTCAGTCTTGGCTAAAAAGTCGTCTGATGGTAACTGGGATCTAAAGCACCGTTCCGATTCTTGATTCTCGGTCCACACCCAGTTGCAACCACTTACTGAGTCTTGCCAGCATATTGAGCCAATTCGGACTTGAAGCTCGCTTCCAAGGTCGAGCAACCAGTGGGAGTTGTGCCAATTTCAAGTGGTTGAAGCTCAGGTAGCACGGCCACGCCGGGCTCCAAGCAAGTGTACATATGCGGTGCCATTGACTATATAATGGCCTCAAGGACATGCCCTTTGCAGTACTCAAATATACTGTAGTTAGCCCGAGTAATGAAAGACAGAGACAGTCAGTTTTTCTTTTTTTTTGACATTCATTAAACTCGAAAACATTTACATAATATCTTACGTAACATTTACATAATAAAGAATAACTACATAATTTGCAAACCCGCGAATCTATTGGGTCCCAAATAGGCCATCAAATGAATAATATTTGATTTCTTCTTTACATGGGATCTACTCCCCCAAAATTGAACATATTTTAGAAAAAAAAAATTTTTAAGTTTATTCAAGAAAAAGTGGCTCTATTGAGTGCTGAAACTTGGCTAGATAGCTATCTTGTTGAAGAAAGTGGTATTTTTAAATTATTTTCGTATTTTATTAGTCCACAAATTATTTGTTGCCAAGTTTTCTGTTAAGACAAAGAGCAATATTTTATTTATTGTTAACTACCATTTACTTAGGAATGAAAAACATTATGATATGCATGGCTCAGTCTCGACTATGATAAAAACACTTTTTTTAATAAAAAGAAACTAATATTTCAAATAATAACTTTTTTTCTGTTTGATTTAGACAGAATGTGATGATATCTACTAATCGGTTTCAAAAAAAAAAAAAAAAAAAAAAAAAAAAAAAAAAAAAACTCTATAGCGTTGCTTATAACTTGATCATCTACTTATATATACCGCTCCCTAATATTACTTGCTAGTAAATACTATCGATGGATAGATAGATAAATAGATAGATAGATAGATAGATAGATAGTTAGTTACTTTTAGTAGGTTCTATATATAGTAACTTCATTTTTATATTTGCTTCGTCTTTTAAAATTTATATATGTATATTACTTTTAGTTTCTCAAGTTGTTTTCTTGTGTTGTTATGCTAATTGACAACTTATCTTTCGGATTAACTTTGAAAGCACATTACCAATAATTGCTTTTTGATTGTTAGAATACTTGTATTTCGTTTAAAATGCTTTGCCAAGATCCGTTTTAGAGTCATTGATAGTAATAGTATCATTTCTTATCAAAATATTAAATTCTTTTTTTGAAATAGCATCAATATCAGTTACATAAAAAGATGAAGTCCCTATTGCTGCAGGTTGCGATACGAGGTGGTTATCTACATTAATGTAAAAGAATATATTGATGAGTGCAGGTTTTTCCAGTACATCAGGGAACATCTGCAGATTAACTCACTAAAATCAATCATAACGCAATTAAAAGTATGCATTTACCAATATTATATACTTGGGTTTAACATATAAATAATGATGTCTTAACATTTAAAGCGTCGCAAAATTATTTAGATTAATATTTTCAATTTAGCCATACTTTCATTAGCATAAAACTATATCACAGAAGCTAAAAATTTCAAAGTAGTTTTGATGTATGACTATTACAGTAAGACTTATCTGGATTTGATGTCGCATATAATAGTGTGTGTGTCAGTAGATATCAAATTTTGGATGAAGCAGATTTTTACAATAATCTGCAAATCATCCTAATTAAGAATGCTAGCTTTTCAAGTTTCATATATGCCTATTGTTTAATGAAAACTAGTAAGTAAATATCTGTTTATTGTCTTTATATCAAATGGTTACAAATAAATTATATAACAAAATGATATATAAAAAAGACATATGATTTCAAAGGCGTTTGTCTCTATGAGTCTATCAAGGTTGCAGCGCTAGTGCGCGTTATTAGTTCAGACGTTCGACGGCGCCGAGTTCTCTATTAATATTTCAATGTGCTTTAATGAAAACTACTTCATGATCTATTTCAACCCACTTAAAATCATCATTTTAAGTTTTTGAAAGTAAATTTTAATGTTTCTCTGGAGTACCTGTTAAGGACATCGAATAATTCGTTTCTCAACATTTTGGCTATTAAACTAAATAGTAATAATAATTTCTATGAAATACAATGTTCATTAGAGCAGTTTGTTAGGGTTGTACTGAGTGTCAACCTCTGATGTAGATGCATGTATGTATGTAATCTGTTTTTATTCTTGCTTACTTGGCTTCTATATGCTGATTTATGTGAATTATACAGTCACTTACTTTCTCCTTATTCCTAGCACCGTGCCTCGTACTAGAGCGAGATCTGAGTTGCTCAACTTTTCCCTCGTATTGCCCCATGTCGAGTTTCATACAGCTCTACTTGTATCGATTGTCTCTGGTGTAGATCAACTGAATGTTATGTGTCCCAGGCTTTACTTAATACATAAACCTATTAATCAAGAGTTCGATGCCATATAATGCTTAAAATTACAATATTCCTTGGCACTGCTGCCTTGCAAGTCTCGCAGAGAAAGATGTTTTACAATCCATATCTTTTTTGTGTGCCATTTATTGTGTAATTTTGTTAGTAACTATTTGATGTAAAGACGATGAACTAACTATCTATTTACCTATCTATGAAATACAAAAATGAAGCAGCATATTTGTTCTTAACTACCTTCACTTGGTGATTTGTATTAATCATGTTTTGTTCATCTACTGGATTCATTTAACTTTGTCAAATACAGATTTATTATCAAGAAACAGAGCACTGGGGGTTTGTATTGAGGGACATTAAAACATGAAAAAAAGACTATGATTAGATATAGTTGTATAAACTATCTATAATACTACAGAAGACTATTAATGTACAATATCAAGTAGCATAATTTAGCTGTGGACTGACGGTTTAGGGGGCCTTGATCATATTCCTGATGAATTTGATTAGAAAAATCGGGTACATGGAACAGTTTCAACCTACTTAGGCAGGCTAGGGTCATCCCCTACTGATAAAAGGAAATAGAGAATGAGAAATATTTGCATATCGGCAGATAGATCCCTTAAGAGTCTAAAGCTAAGTCAAGTCTCAAGGGTTAGATAATATGATTTCCCTGGGCTTGCTAGACGCCATATAGTTTTATGAGGCGTACGCTAATACTTCTATGAGGATTCAGCAATCTACTTCAAAAATAATATAATACGCTAAAGCGGAATTTTAAGGGGATTAAAAAAAGACATAGAGATGGAATGTCATTGGCTTTAAAGAATGGATATCTAAAGATCAAGAAATATAATAAGAACCAATGGTAACTGGGCTTATGAAGCCAAATAGATAGAAAATCAGTTTATTGTCTCTACATTAAATAGTTACAACCAAAATTATAAAACAATATGACATACAAAAAGACATGGATTTCATAAACATTGATCTCTATGAGACTGGCAGTTATGAAGCCAGCTCCTCTACATTTTATATTGCGCACTGGTTATTCCTGGTAGCTTTTTTTCGTTTTCTTCGACATTGATAACTAATCCTTTTTCTTTCCCTCTATTCAAATATAAATGCCCTTTGGTACAAATTCGCAGTTTGATTAACTCAATTGTTAAATCGTAAATTTTGTAGTTTCAATGGAAATATTATAAAAGCTCATAATTTGGCAGCAGCTGTAGTTGGTTGAAGTGATTTATGTACTTTGGTACCTTGCCTAACAGCTAAGTTCTAGACTTTTTGAATAGCCAAAAAAATAAAAAGGGGAGAAATAGAAAGCGTTATGATAACAGATGTACTTCCGCAGATATGCAAGTAAGATGAAATAAGAAATGCTCATTATACTATGAGCACGTATGTAATCTATCATCTGTAATAATTGAACATCTAGCTATTTTTCTATTGGGAGTAAGGACGCGCATGCGCTAACATGTGGCCTTTAGGAAGCGCCTAAAATTATTCCATCAATATCATTGGATGTCTAAAGTCCCCACATACTGTGCTTTTAGCGAAGAAAACATTTGATACACAACTTTTGTTAATATCGTGTCAGTTACCGAATGGTTGGATACTGCCGTGGCTCACCAAATCACTAGTCATTTGAATTAAGAACCTGCTTGTCATGCGAAGTCACTAAGTAATCTAATATATTTCCGGCAAGCTCAAAAACCAGAGCGTCAACTTGAATTATGAATGATATTTTATTTGCTTCATAACTTTTCAAGTCTTCCAGAAATTAGTCCTCTGTATCTTATACCAAAAAATCAATACTTCATAGTTCTTCCACCTCAGAAATGAAAACATAATAAAACTTTTGTTCGTAACCTCACGACCTATATATATATATTCTCTTTCAAATCAATATACTAAAGATATATTTTCCTGAAAAAAAAAACGGTATACTTGTTATTAGGGCAAGAGCCCTACGGATAAATTCTTTTTAGTACTATGTATTGATAATTTGTGAAAAACAAGTGAGCAACATATTCCTGAAGACGTGACCTAGACTGAAATATAGCGACCTCCCGATAGACCTCTGGTAAATGAGATTTTCATGGAATTATAAAATCAAAGTTGATGAATCGATAATCAGCCAATCGAGAAAGCATTTGAGTAAGCAAAAGAAGAACGGCCCTCGGAAGATTCATGATTTCTTCAAAACATGCCACCTTTAAGGCTGCAGCTGCCTTTTTCCGGGTACTCTTCAGCTGGTGCCTAGCAGAAACAACAAACCAGTGATAGAAAACAAATTTTAATAAATGCCTAATATGCTACACAGCCATCTTGGGATATGTGGAGATAATAGACAACATTCAACTTGGAAGATGCGATTAGAAAAATTGGGGAATAAAACCAAGCTGGTATACACTCTTTTAATACATTGCCACTAAGAAAATGACCACAATGACTTACATCACCATTACTTACCAGGCTTTGCTATCGCCATTTGTCTAAGATAGAAAGCTGCCTGGGCATGTTTGGCACGCATGTCTTACCCATTTTTTGTCTTGTCTAATTTGAAAGAAGCTAGGCTTGGAATGAAAGAGAACAAAAAAAAACCACCACAAACCTCAAATTGGCAACTTAAATTCCCGTTTAAGCGGCAAAGGGGTAGTTGAATCCTTCTATTTTAGGTCCATAAATTGACATTTGTTGACTGGGAAGTGTGCTAAAACTGCACATGCACGTGAAGTTTAACCACAAATCACTTTTTATGTCTTGTACTAGGGCCCGATTTGAGGTGAGAAGATCATCTGCTAACCACATCAATGTCTGTTGCTACTAGCAACCACCTTTAACCTAAGACATAACCCCAAGATCTAGCTAGTATGTTAACCACATTATGTTCGCTTCTGGCTTTCATTGTTTGGAGAAAACAAAAATGAATATTTTCCACTTCTTTTGTCTTTTGTAAACATTTTCTAATCGCTTTTTTTATTATTTGTTTTTGACTCTTTTTTTTTTTCCTTCTTCCTCTTGACCTGTCTCATCAGCCTACATCACCACTTCAACAACTGTATCATCGCACCTCTTCGTCCTGCGCGGTTTGACCCCGAATTTTTGCCGCTCGTTTCGCGCACCCACACTCGTTAATTACTCTTTTGCGCACCCACACTCGTTAACTACTCTTTCGCGCACCTACGCTCATTTAACTGTTCTTTCTCGCACCTACGCTCACTTAACTGTTCTTTCTCGCACCTACGCTCACTTAACTGTTCTTTCTCGCACCTACACTCGTTTAAATCTGCCTATTTTTCTTCCGCGTGTTGACATTTTTCTGGTCACAAAGATAATATTAATAAGTCTTATACAAACCGTATTACTCATTAAAGCTTTTGTCACTAAATAGCTCTGGTTTGACAGCTTCTTTGTAGATAATAAAGCAGCCTGATTTTGGACTCAATATTTTAGTCACCATGACCATCCTGCACCATCATGACCATCCTCTTCGGACCCCAACTAATTCTTTTGTTGCCAAAGTTGCAGCATCTACCTCTATCACCGAGTCGATAACAAGCAGTATTCCTGCTCTTATTCGCCGTGCATCATGCGGACCAAAAGACAACTCACCTGAATGCGAAATGCCGGTTCGTGACAACTCTCTTGTCATTGGCTTGGCTGTTGCCATCCCTGTTTTCTTTGTTATTGTCGCACTTACCTTTCTTCATTTGAGACATGTCAAGAAGCTCAAGAGAGAAGAGGAGGCTAACAAGGACATCGATGTTGATAATGACGAATTTGACCCAACTGAGATTAAAAACCTTCAGTATAAACCCAGCTCACACACCCTGAACAGCAGCGGCGAGAAGGGTTCAAATATAAACTATAGCACTACCACCCTCAGTCCGGATAGTCCTGTTGTGCCTAATAATCCATTTAATCAGTTTCAATACAACATTCCGGTTCTTAGCTCTTCGCAAAAGTCTCTCAACAATTATAATCCTTATGATTTATCTGCCTACCCTCCGTCCGGAACTATTTACGAAACTCCTAGATTACCTCCCTCTGCTTACACCCGCTCATCTTCACCCATGTCAGAGGTCACTACTTTTCATACTACTCTTGGCACAAACCTTCATAATCCCTATGGCGGCGTTTCTCAATCTCAACAGAGTCTCAACCTCACAAGCAGTAACCTGAAGCAAAGCTTACCTAAGCCTCATAACAGCGCTATGAGCGTTAGCAACTCCTCTTTAGCCCTTTCAACTGTTTCTTCACATACATCTACAGTTCAGTCGTTTGATGCTCTGCCTCGCGATACTACTGCCCAATTGGGTCACATGAAGCATGCCTCCATCACCACAATTTCTACAGGCGAAACTGAGGATTATGAAGATTCCGAAAAGTTTGAGAAAAAGAATACCGATATGATGACTTCACGGAAGAAAGACAATGGTACTTTCCGTATCCGTACTGAGCCAATATCGCACCAAGAAATTGAGATTACTAAAACAGATCTTGACACTAGAGATGATTTTGCTAGACATACCGTTGACAATAAGAACAATATTGATAAAAACAACTTGAGGGTAGATGTTGTCAATAGTGATATGCGCCAGTCTAAAGCGGGTTCACAATACTCTTTTGTCCATAATGCCAATGAGGAGAGCGATTTTATTGCCAGCCCAACCCAGCAGGTTACATTTGACAATTCAAAGAATGAACAAAATTCAAAATCTTCAGATAAGAGTCTCGACACAGTGGCCACAGCCAATAACGTACCAGTAATTCCCGGCACTATGGAACATAATGTGGACGTTTTGACAAGAAATGCGGACAACGCTGAAGTCGTATCTAAAGATACACATCAGAAGCAGATGGTCAACAGCTTGCAAGTTAAGACTGATGATACTCTGTCTTCATCTGTCTATATGGACGTTGCCATCGAACAAGCAGTGTTTTCCCAGAATGAATTTGAGCCAACTAGAGGCAGCTCTCGGCAGGAAAGCAGTCACAGTCTTCAGTGTGCAGAACCTATTGCGCAGAAATCTTCCTCGTTGGATAAGTATGGGTCAATTAACGACTCGCAGTATCCTCAGGATTCCAACAAGAGTAGCAACGGGCAGTCTTATTTTCAGCAGGCTGACTATCAAGACTATAGCGAAAATGAAACGACCAACAATTACACGCTAACTAGCAACAACAAGAACGGCGTCAACAGTAGCACCAGTAACATTGCCAACCCAAACAGCAGCTACCGCCCCCGATCTGCGCCTAAGCCGATTAAGCAGACTTCAAACCATCCTCTACAAAACGTTCAAAGTGTTGAATCTATCCACACCGAACTTCAGAATGAGCTCCAATACAGTCCAACTCTTAGGCAGCCGGTGAATGCCCCCTACCATGATAATCGCCCGCATAGTAGCGCTACTTCACATTACATTGATACCCCTATGGCTAGTCCTAGGGCTTCCCCAAGGATGAGCCGCGAAAACAGCACACGGGTCACTTCACCTAAAACCCCCAAGAATTTTCAGCCGTTGCCGCAGCTTAAAACGCTACCGACACCTCACAACCTCAACGACTCGGGCTCAACCATCGAGTATGCTTCACAAAGTAGAAACAGGTCTAGCTCTAATCCGCTGTCGCCTTCGTTTCCAGCATATAATCCTATCACTAGTCCTATCTCGACAGTATCATTTGATCAAAAGAGTGAGTTACCTAGTCCCTCTCAGCTGCGCCAGAGCGTAGCGATGTTTACGTCAAACGACTATGCGGTGCCCAAGAAATTTGCCAACGAAAGTCGGAGCCGGTCAAATAGTCTTCGCCCAGAAAACGGAAATTTCCAGCCTTCTAGGCAGCGACCACCATCTGAGCTGGTGCCCGACGTTAAGTCACAAATGGAAAAGCTCCGGCCTCAGATGAATATGAGTATGAGATAAATTTTTGATAAATTTTGGCTGTTTGATTTTTTTATAATTTTTAATCCTGTTTGTGATTAGTTCTTGAATATAACTTCAATTGAGTTCAATTTGTTTAGAAAGTCTATATTTAAACTCTCATATAATGGGCATTAGTACATGTAGCCGCCATCACAACCAAGGATAGAAACTTGCCGGGTGCGTAGGCTGAGTGACTGCATCCAACAGAGAAAGAATTCTTGTTATTACAGACGCTTGTCGAGTAGACTGGTTAACTACCTGACTTACAAGGCATAAATTGACTTTAAAAAAGACGAGGTAATTACTGTTTTGTAGAATTTGACAGTCGGGGATGGCAGCAACAAGATCTTTGCCACCCCATCAGTGCCAGTTTCAACCATTGATTCTTCTGGTTTCCGAACCATGTCCAGGCAAACTCTGAAAAGACCACAAGTTGGTTCTGTTACCTGTACTCGGCTATCAGAGGATGCTAAACACAAATAAATTATTATTCTAGACCGAGGTTTTTTTTTTTTTTTGGATTTTCATTTAATTTTTTATTATTGTTAGGGGAAATTCATTTTTTGTTTTTGTTTTCCATTTTTTTGTTCCAGAAATCGCCAACAAAAAATTTTCCCTTTTCTCTTCCTCACCTCTCCATAATCAACCTTTTTTTTTTTTGTTACACCCCACGAGTAACCTTTGCGCAACTTACAGCACCCACAGATCTTTTAACCAACGATGGATCAACTCTTAGATTTTTCAAAAGACATTGATACTGACCTGCTTGATCGAATTGTGTCGGTTTTTTTTTCGGGATCGGCAACTTCTGCTGAGGTATGTATCCACAAAAACCCCAGTTTGTACTTCTTCATGCATACTAACATACTCTTTTGCCCCATTGCCATTAGAGATCAGAAGCGGACTCAGTTCTGAAGCGGTTCCAGGATCATCCAGATGCCTGGACCCGAGCACCAAAGATCTTGCAGGATTGCAAGCAGTCGCAATCGAAATACATCGCGCTTTCAATTCTCGACAAAATCATCAACACTAGATGGAAGGCCCTGCCCAGCGACGAAAGGAATGGTATCAAGAACTTTGTTGCTCAACTCTGCGTGAGTTGGTCTAACGATGACTCTGTTTTCAAAGCACAGAGAGCTCTACTCAACAAGGCCAACCTCACGCTTGTTCAGATTCTTAAACAGGAGTGGCCTGCCAACTGGCCCAATTTTATTCCCGAGATTGTTGGTTCCTCGCGAACCGGCCTCAACGTTTGTGAAAACAATATGACAATTTTGAAGCTTTTATGTGAGGAAGTTTTTGATTTCTCCGCCGAACAAATGACCTCCGTCAAAGCCAAAACTCTGAAACGTCAGATGCGTGAAGAGTTTTTAGAGATTTACAAACTGTGTATTGAGGTGCTGGAGAACGCTGATAGACCCTCACTGATTAATGCCACCCTGCAGTGCTTGCTTAGATACTTTCACTGGGTTCAGCTCTCCTACATTTTTGAGACTCCTATCATTGAGCTTTTGGTCACCAAGTTTTTAGCTCCTCCCGAATTCAGAAATGTCACCCTCAAGTGTTTGACCGAGATTGCGACTACGGAGAAGGTTGAAGCTTATGAGCCTATTCTCTACCAAATGTTTGTCCAGTCAATGACAGTTGTTCATGGCATTATTCCCTCAGAAACCAATTTCAAGTTTGCCTATGAAAGTGCTGGATCTCTGGATCAGGAATTCATTCAAAACCTTGCCCTATTTCTTTCCGCCTATCTTTCAAAATATCTAAAATCTATTGAGAACCAGAATAACCAAGCTCTTTTAGAGGAGGTTCATCTCTATCTTATCAAAATTTCACAGATTGAAGAGCGTGAAGTGTTCAAAATCTGCCTCGACTATTGGGCTCGCCTAGTTGCAGAGCTCTACCAAGAGATTGAGAAAATCCCCATTTCTGATCTCAATCCCATGGTTGGCCACAACTTTCTTCACTCGTTCAATGCCGGTGGTGCTGCTAACCCGGAGACCCTTGCACATTACCCTCTGAGGAAACACAAATACAACAACATTTTGTCCAGTCTTAGACTAGTGATGATTGAAAAGATGGTTCGCCCGGAGGAGGTGCTGATTGTTGAGAACGATGAAGGTGAAATCGTTCGTGAGTTTGTGAAAGAGAGCGATACTATCACTCTGTACAAAAGTATTAGAGAGGTTTTGGTCTACCTTACTCATTTGGATGTTGTTGACACTGAGCGCATTATGACTGAAAAACTTGCTAGACAGAGTGATGGTTCAGAATGGTCTTGGAACAATCTCAATACCCTGTGTTGGGCCATGGGTTCTATCTCGGGTGCCATGAACGAAGAGATGGAGAAGCACTTTTTAGTTTTAGTGATTAAGGAGCTTCTTAGTCTAACAGAGAAAAAGAAGGGCAAGGATAACAAGGCTGTTGTTGCTTCCAACATTATGTATATTGTTGGTCAATATCCTCGGTTCTTGAAGGCTCACTGGAAGTTTTTGAAGACGGTCGTCAATAAACTTTTTGAGTTTATGCACGAAACTCACGAGGGTGTACAAGACATGGCTTGCGATACGTTTATCAAGATTGCCATCAAATGTAAGAGACATTTTGTGGCACTACAACAGCAAGAGGACGAGCCTTTCATTGAAGAGATAATTAGAAAGCTTCCCGACATCACTTCTGATCTTCAGCCTCAGCAAGTTCAAACCTTTTATGAAGCCTGCGGCCACATTATCTCGGCGCAGAACGTTAAAAACATTAGAGAAAGACTTCTTACTGAGCTTATGAGACTGCCTAATATGGCGTGGAACGGTGTTATCGAGCAGTCCAAGTCTGATCCTGAACTTTTAACTAATCCTGACAATATCAAGATTATTGCCAATATCATGAAGACTAACGTTTCGACCTGCTCTTCTCTTGGTGCTTCATTCTACAGTCAACTGAAACTTATTTATATTGACATGCTTCATCTTTACAGAGCTGTTTCCCAGATGATCTCTGACGCAGTTGCTCAGCAGGGTGATGTCGCCACTAAAACTCCTCGTGTTAGAGGTTTGCGTACCATTAAAAAGGAGATTCTGAAGCTGATTGAGGCTTACATTAGCAAAGCTGAGGATCTCGATGATATTGTTAACGAGTTGGCTAGCCCTCTTCTTGGTGCTGTGCTCTCTGACTACCGTACCAACGTTCCTGACGCAAGAGAGGCTGAGGTGCTACATTGTATGAACACTCTTGTTAATCGCGTTGGTAAAATTGCACCTGAAATGGTTCTCAATATTCTTGAGAATGTGTTTGAATGCACGTTAGACATGATCAACAAGACCATGAACGATTACCCAGAGCACAGAGTCGAGTTCTTCAAGTTACTGAGAACAATCAATCTTGAAAGTTTCCCTGCGTTACTAAAGCTTCCTGAAGATGTTTTCAAGCAAACCATCGATGCCTGCTTATGGGGTGTTAAACATGACAACCGTGAGGTAGAATCTTCTGGTTTGTACCTGACGCTTGAGCTCATGACAAATATGGGTGATATGCATAACGAGCTTTCACACCTATTTTTCAAGATGTTCTTCAAGCCCATTATCAACGATATTCTGTATGTCTTAACTGATAGTGACCACAAGGCTGGTTTTAAAATTCAGTCACAGATTCTGGCTAAGTTTATCGACTTGTGTGAGTCCAATAGCATCAACGGGCCTTTATACACCCCTGATGAGGCTCCTGAAAACACCAGCAATTTGGAGTATTTTAAAATTTACTTTTGCAGCATTCTGATTTCTGCGTTTAACCATCTGCAACTTGGCAAGGTCGAGCTGTTTTTTAACTCTTTGGTTCAAAGCCATCGCGATCCCGTTCAATTCAAGCAAATCTTGCGTGACTTTTTGGTTGAACTTAAGGAATTTGGTGGAGATGACACTTCCTATCTGTACGTTGAGGATCGTGAAAAGGAACGCTTGGAGCGCGAGGCCGAGGAGCGGGAACGTGCCAAGAAGATTGGTGGATTGATCAAGCCTAACGATCTTGATGAGGACGATCTCTGACTAAATGAGGAAGTGCCTTTGGCCAAGGGACACCGTGAGCAGGATTTGGATGATTCATGGTTGTTATAGGCAGATAATTAGTTAGTCAGATAGTAGTATAGAGCTTTTTTATACTCAATTATTATTATTATTATTATTATTATTATTATTATTATTATTATTATTATTATTATTATTATTATTATTATT
>QQZM01000052.1:138790-149296 GCA_013365045.1 Geotrichum candidum | reverse complement strand
TCCAGCTGACCACACTCGCAATTATGATCTCGCTCATCTATGCCTCTAGTCCGGAAATACTTTCCCAGGACGCCATGGCCTGTGCGAAGTTGGAACAACTTGCTAAAGGTATGACGAGACACGCTACTCATGAAAGATTTCAGCGGATTAGGGTATGTCTTCTTTATATGTCATTTTGTTATATAATTTATTTGTAACCATTTGATGTAAGGACAATAAACAGATATTCTATTCTATTCTATCCATGTGCTAAGGGAAACGCTGTGTCAGAAAAAAAAAAAAAAAGCCTAACGTAAGCCGGAAAAAGATTTCCAACTGGTGTTGTCATTTTGTTTTATGAATTTTATATAACCATTTGATATATGGATAATGAACCGATCATCTATCTATGCTGTTGTACTGGCGCTTCTCTATCAACATTGAGTTGTTATTTTTCATTTTGACCTTATGAATTATCAAATTCCTTGTAAATTCAGAAAATGACTTCGTGGCCAAGTTGGTTAAGGCGTGCGACTGTTAATCGCAAGATCGTGAGTTCAACCCTCACCGAGGTCGTCTTTTTGAATATCTTTTTTAAAGAACTAAATTTTTTTTTTTTTTCAAATAGTTGATCTCGTCACAAGTCAAAATGTCATGCTTTCATTGATCATTAACGAGCAATCATAAATTATCATTTGAAAAACATAAAAGGTCATTGTGTTTTTAAGCTATTGGACCCTAGAGGGACAATTCAAATAATAATAGTAATAATAATAAAGTATAATAAACGAGCACTATATAATCTCTCAGCCGCTACAGACTTAAAGTTTTCTTTGGAACTCAGAGGTACAAAAGAATGTACCAAAACTATTTTCTAACATTTACATACACATTCATATATATATAAATAAATATACATTATTATCATTTATCGTAAACTCAACAATTGAAAATCCGGTTGGAAACAATCGCTTATGAACGTGGAAGGGCAGAATGTTAGGCTAGTAAATTTCGGACCAGTGAGGCATGGATTCATTGGACATTCGAAAATATCTAGATTCCCTTGCTAGATGTTAATCTTTTTCATTTTATTTTATTTTAAACTGTAAACTTTTCATTTTCTCACCACTCGGTTATATGCGACCCGAAGACAAGTAATGCTCGGCCAAAGGAGATATAATGAATGAACTTAATGGTATAAAAATTTGGCGCATTGCCTCTTTTGTTTGAAGTGCCCGGACTTGATTTACTCTATCCAATCGGAGGAACACATGAAAAATTCAAGAAGGATTTTAGTATTGTATGTTGCTGAATACTGCTTGGAACATAAAGACAATAATTATTCTTCGAGTCATGCATCAGAAAAACCGCTATAAAGTACCGTATCGTTGATACAAGCAAAGTCATTCTCATTGAAATCAGCATCATGAATGTTTTCTTGGCTGTCTCCTGTTGCTCATGACAATGATTCTTAAACCCCAATTACTATTTTGCCTCGACACACTTGTCGCAGACTATTTTCTCTAAGTCCTTTCTTGTTACCTTTAGCAAAGCAATAATAATTATGGAAAAGCAGTTTTCTCAAAAAAAAAAAAAAAAAAAGAAATCCCGCCAGTCTGATAACTGTACGGTTTAAATTGACTCTTGAGTCATCCAAGGCTAATGTGGGTGAATGGTTCCTGTACCCAATGTGTGCACTCACCCAGAAGTTGTCACAAATACGAGTCATCTAAGCTTCCATCGAGCAAATCAGAGCACCGCAAATTTGAACAGAGCAACCGGAACATAAAAGAACAAGAGCAAAAATAAACTCATTCCCCTCTTCGGGCTTTTGTTTAGACTGAGTTTATACCCGGAAAATGGTATTGAACTTCTACATCTGGTGACTGTCTTTTTAATTGGAGAACAGCTACTACAGTCCACAACGCAGTTGCTAACCCGCGCAAAAACTATAAAGGGCGCGCCGTTTCTCCAAAATACTTAAGATTTGAAATATCATAACCATCACAAAACCACTTGATTCTCCATTATCAAAACTTTTAGGTACAGTCTGAGACCTCTGAGCTCTTTTGCCATTAATAGTTCTTGCTCTGCTAACCATTTCCCTTTCTTTTACACCCATTGCATTCACAGTAAATGTATGGCTGACTTCTTACTTTGCGGGTCTTATCACCCCGTGACAATAAGAATGGCTGTGAATGCTTGACGACAGTGTGTTAGCTTGATTGCAGTCTGCTGCAATGATCATTGATGATCTTAAAGGTGAATATAAGTTCATTGCATGGCCGGTGCCCCTTCTTCTGTCTCTACTTAGTTACAGAAGAATTGTGCTGAGATTATACGGTTGAACTTGATCTAGATAACGCTAGCGAAAGAACATGCATTCCCCCCATTCCCCCTCTTTACGTTGCTTTACGCAACATGTTATAGCTTGCTAACAATTAATTTTTTTACAGATTGATCGAAATGACTCCCCCTGTTGCTGTTACTCCTTACCCTATCTCTATCTTTGAGAACACCAAGGCTAAGACTCAGTCCTCTGAGCCTGCCAGCAAATGGACCAACTTCACTTTCAACCCCATTCGTGAGTCCACTGTTTCGCGCGCCATGACTAGCCGTTACTTTGAGGATCTCAACAAGTATGCTGAATCTGATGTTGTGATCATTGGTGCTGGCTCTTGTGGTCTTTCTGCTGCTTACATCCTGGCTAAGCAGAGACCTGATCTCAAGATTGCCATTATTGAGGCTGGTGTTGCTCCCGGTGGTGGTGCCTGGCTCGGTGGTCAGCTTTTCAGTGCTATGGTCATGAGAAAGCCTGCTGAGAAGTTCCTTGATGAAATTGAAGTTCCCTACGAGGATGAGGGTGACTATGTTGTTGTTAAGCATGCTGCTCTCTTTACTTCTACTTTGATGTCGAAGGTTCTTCGTTTCCCCAATGTCAAGCTTTTCAACGCCACTACTGTCGAGGATCTTATTACCAGAAAGGACCCCGCTACTGGTGAGATTCGCATTGCTGGTGTTGTCACCAACTGGACTCTTGTCTCCATGCATCACGACGACCAGAGTTGCATGGATCCTAACACTATCAACTGCCCCATCATTATTTCCACCACTGGCCACGATGGTCCCTTCGGTGCCTTCTCTGTCAAGCGTCTTGTCTCTATGGGTAACATTGAGAGACTCGGTGGCATGCGTGGTCTTGATATGAAGGCTGCTGAGGATGCCATTGTCAAGCGTACCAGAGAGGTCGTCCCTGGTCTTGTCGTTGGCGGTATGGAACTTTCTGAGATTGACGGTGCCAACCGTATGGGTCCTACCTTTGGTGCTATGGCCTTGTCTGGTGTCAAGGCTGCTGAGTCTGTTTTGGAAGTCTTTGATCTTCGCAAGAAGCAGAACGACGAAGAGTAAACTCGTTCCAAGGAATCCATTTGGCTTATGGGATGCCTGATATAATATAATTGATGTATCAATATTTTGAAATTTTATATGAAGTTGTGTTGCGAAAATTTAAGCGTTAATTGAGAAGTATAGAGAATACTGGGCTTTTTGCTTTGGTATATTTGGGAATCTAGAAAAATAAAAGTCTTATAGATTGGTGACATTTGTTTTCCTAAAATATTATTCAGTCACCAAATACTTAAGAGGCCACCAAGGGCAATGATGTAGTCTCTACAGTGTGTATATTTGATTAGAATGGAAGCATTCGGCTAAATGAAAGCGACCGTCTAATGCTTGAATCGCTAAATGAAGCAACCGCTTTATGTGTAAACTATCTCGAAGTCACATAGCGAGAAATTAAATTAACCGAAATGAGCAAAGACTTTTGATTCTGCAATAATGCTACCAATAAAGACAGAAAAGAACACATTTGTCACAAAAGACATGAGTATACATCGATTCTCTCATTCTGTTTATTAGTTATGATAGAGGAAACCTGACTGTTGTTAGGTATCAGTATTTTAACACCACTTCATTAACCAACGGTAAACATGCAGTCGCATAGGAAATAAGGAACTTATATTTTTCTCTCTAATTTTCTATACCAAAAGTTTCTTCGATAAGTTCAGGCAAAGTGTAGGCAAAATAAATTACGGTCTTACAGAAATCTCCTTAATACGACCAATAAATAGACGTATAGAAGGATTAATGACTTTAGTTTCACCAACTCAGTTGAGCAATATAAATCCAATTTTATTATCAAGGACGACAATTAAAAGTAGTTCTTATGAAAGAGTAACAACTTTATTCAAGTCCTGCAGTATAGTTGGAAGATTACATGAAAGCTTGGAAATTGACACACTTCAACAATATGATACTAGACCTATCATAAAGCCTGGGAGCTACATACAGGAACTATCAAAAATATGTATTAAAATACCGTATCCATTAAATAGTAACTTAAGATCAAAAACGTTAACAAAGTAAATTGAAAATAATCAGCCAGGCCATAAATGATACTCAGGTCTTCCAAATTTATTATACTTGGCATCGCGTAGTTTCAAAAACTGAAGAATCAACTGTTGGTCGCACCTTACTGTCGTCTAATGGAAGTCCACAAAGAAGCCCTTGTGAAGCTTTCCGATCTTCATAGATTATAGAAAGTTATACCTTTCACTTGATCTTAAAAACATTGTGAATAAAACTTTGAGGAAAACTTTTAATTCAATGTATAGATAATAAATAATAAAAACAACAACAGTAACAACATGCAATATAAAAACAAATACCCATTTCAGCCGTTCTAGCTTAGTTCTCTCTCCACTGGTGGGCGCAGTTTGTGCACTTATAAAACGTAGTCATTGGCTCGTCCGCTGATCTAATTTGCAGCTGGAAGAAATAGGCCTTGTCCTCGCCGCCACAGTTCATAGGACACTGTGCAGCAGTCTGGTCAACATTGTCCCAAGAACCCTTGCCACCCAAAACATCATCAACCTCCTTACGTGTCATCGGTGTGCGATGGTACATGGACATAGACGACACGATGGGGAACTCGTAGGGGCAGGTGCGGCACTCAAAGCGGTTGATGCCGGCATTGCCCAGGGAAACCTAGACATGTTAGAAAAAGCAAACTATAAAAGAAAATTAACAAAACATATGAATAACCTACCTGAAGCATGTTAGAGCAGTTTGGACAAAAGGTAATCATGATTATATGCTATTTTGCGACGTATTGATTTATTGCGTTTAGCCGAATGTCGCGAAAGAAGCAAAGAAAAATTTCACGCGGTTTGGGAGGAGCATGTACCCTAACCCTACACCATTTTTATTTTAACTCATGTAATTTTTTTTTTACAATTCCCAATACACGAAAATTAATCCTTTTCTCTCCTTCTCGCTGCCTTTTTTTCCATTCACGAAAAAACTGTATGGACCCTTTTTACCAACACTCCCTATTGTTCTTAGGTACATGACTTTTCCTTGAAAAAGCATTTTGAGCACTCAATTTTGAAATCACCGGACATTGATACTTTGCGAGATTAAACTTGCATTCACTCCAAACACTTTAACAGTCTCAATTATATATACCCGACGCGTCAACGATGAGTTCCCAAGTCAGTAAGTGGACTTTTCTCAAATACTAGGACTTTTTTTTTTGGTTTTTTTTTGGTTCTAACAGACAGACTTTTAGACAAATCGTCGCTCAGATTCGCGCCGAAAAAGGCTGGCCCCAGAAATGCGGCGCGAGCAAAACCGCGGCAGCTTTCGATCACGAAAGTGTCGGTGAGCACACCACCAAGTTCGCAACAACAGCAGCAATCTCAGTCAAATGGTGAAAATTTGAGTCAACTGCTTGGTAGCACAATGTCTCCGGCACAGCTCCTACGGCAGTCCCAAATGACCTCGACTATTGAAGAAGACGACGAGCTGGAAAGCGACGCAGGACCTAGCAATAACGTACCCGCTATTAATCATGGGATTGAAACACCACCGGCCACACAGCAGCGATCACCATGGGCCACTCGTATGCGCTCTTCTATCCCTCTGCCACTTGATCCTGATACACTGAATAGTATTTTGGGTACTACCAACAGGAGCACTAATAACAATAGTGCCAATACGCCCGCACCAACAGAACAGACGATTACGAAACAGCCAACTTTTTTAGCAAGAAAAGTTACAGCTACACAGGTCAAACAGGTCTTTGTACCTCTTTCACGGCCACGGAAAACTGGATCAGTCTCATCTACACCGCGTCCCACCCTTCCAAAAGAAGCCGAATCAACTCCAGAATCGTCCAAGTCTGCGGCTACTGAAAGTTCTGATAGTGCTAGAACCACCCCAACCGAGGCAGCCCCCAGACCAACGGTTTCGGAGTCGATATCTGTGACAACTCCGGCGATAAACTTAACGCCGTCAGTAAGGAGGTCTTCATTTATTAGTCCGAGCGTGGCACCATTTCAAAAGCTAAAACGTCCATCACGGAAACCAGTAACCGTAGCTGATTCTGCAACCCCTGAAGTGGAACCTTTGCAACCTCAACCAAGCGATTCTTCTGTGCCAGAGGTCGACAATGAATCTTTAGTTGAGAAAGAAGCTGAAAAGGAAACTGAAAAAGAAACCGAAAAAGAAACTGAGAAGGAAACTGATAAAGAAACCGAGAAGGAAGCAGAGAATGAAGTGGAGGAAGAAGCCGAGAACGAAGCCGAGAACGAAGCCGAGAACGAAGGAGAGGACGAAGCTGAGGCTGAAGAACCTTCTGTTTCGATTGCGGAAGCTGAGAAAGAATCACCAGCCGAGAAGGAGTCTACAGTACTACCAGAATCTGACAAAGAATCGGAACCGGTCACAATTATTGATGTTGAGGATGAACCAGAAGAAAAGACGGCATCACCTAAACTCCGTCGGTCTGCACGAAAGACTGTAAAAGATAAGACTACTGCTGTGCAGACAAAACGACGCGGCCGGCCACGGAAAAGTGCTAAGTCAAAATCGACAGAAACAACTGAAGATGCTGACGCTGATACTGCTGCTGAGCCTGATGAACCTGTTTTTAATCTCCCCAGGATAACATTCAAGCCTCTTTCAGCTGCTGAGCCAGCTGAGCCAGCTGAAACTTCTGAGAATGATGAACCCGCTTTTACGCCCCCCAGGATATCGTTTAAACCTCTTTCAACTGCTGAGTCTGATCGGTCGAGAGCTAGGAAAATCTTGACACGTGCAGCAAAGCGGAACAGGCGAGCGACAAGGAGCATGCCACTCACCGATGATGAAGAAGACGAGGTTGTTCTAATTGAACGATCCAGTGATCATGAAGAATTTCGACCTAAACCAGCTAAAAAGACCCGGAAACGTAAGCAAAAACCCTCGACACTAGCCACTGAAGACAGAACTGAAGATGCTCAAGCAACGAAAAAACCAAAAACCAAAAAAATAAAAATCAAAAAACCAACCGAACCGAAAGTAATTGAGTACTGGTCCGATGGCGAGATTAAGCGAAAGCCAACTCCCCGCGTGCTTCAAAGCATTGGCAGTATGGAGATAAAACGATATAGAGGTACAGCCACTCTAGAGTCTCCGATTCTGCTGACACTGTCCGAGGACAAACCCTCCGGTGAGGATGGTAAGGTTGTGGTTGAACCTGAAGACATGCCCAAGTATGGTCGCGGCTACAGGCCTATGGCGATCGAAAACTCCGAAGACCTTGTAATTAACACCGAAAAATTTACGATGGCCGACATTTGTGGCGACCTGCCGATTGGCCAGCATGACGACAAGTTTTCCAAGTATGAGGAAGAGAGGTTGAAACGCCGCAAAAAGAAGCTAGAAATCTACAAGCTCAAGAAGATTGCGCGTGCGGAGGGACGCAGCATTGAATACATATCCCGGATTGGAAACGATGATTATGATGGTCAGGTCAAGGAGATCGAGGAGGGTCAACGCCAATTTGAATCACAGTACAACGCTACGCCAAAGGTTACTATCTCGGCGCCCCAGATGCAGATTGTCGGCGGAGAGATTCAGGTCAACACAGAGTCGATATTTGTTGATAGACACCGACAAGCACAGCTCGAGCTTGGAGACTCCCGTGAAGTTGAGGAGGAGACATCGTTCAGTAAAATTGTCAACAATGCAAGTTATTCCAAGCACAAAATCGCCGAGCGTTGGGACAAGAAAGAGACAGAAAAGTTTTATTCGGCGCTATCTATGTGGGGTACTGACTTTACGATGCTCGCACAGCTATTCCCTGGTCGCTCACGGCGCGAGCTGCGTAACAAGTTTAAATTAGAAGAGCGCAAAAACAGGGTCAAGGTGGACTTGGCGATTGAAAGACGACTGCCAACAAGCGTTGAGGATTACAGTATGGCAGCGGGCAAGCCACTTGTCACCGCCAAGGAGGTACAGGTCCTTATTTCCGAAATTGATGATGATTACCGCAATCGTATTATGGTTGAAACGGCTAACCGCGAACTGGCGCGCGCAGCGGATGCTGAAAATGCTATGCGCGAGGATGCGACCACGTTTGGTGGTATTTCGACTCAGGGCTACGCGCGTGGCGGGCAGCGCAAAACGAAGGCGCAGATCCGTAAGGAGCTCGCACGGAATGAAATCGTATTGGGATCAATTGACGATTAAATCAAGAAAATGGAACATGTAAATGATAAATTTATAACTTATTCAAGAAAAAACTCGTGTTTTCCTATCTGGTGACGCTCGGTCCACGGTGTTGATTCGTATTTTCACAATCAATAGGCCAAGATAGTTGATCTCATCAGATATTGGATGTTTAGTAGGAGGCACGTGATCGGATCATACAATTTCTCCCACGCTAGGAGCCATGGGCTACACCTTGACTTCAAATCGTCTATTCTGTTCGGTAACTCCCCCCTTTCACTACAACATGAAAACAATACGATCGATCCAGGACCTCAAGGGCAATACTCTGACTATAGAGGAACATAGATCATCCTCCTCTACTAACGATACTCCGGGGCTTGTGCTCTTTACATACTCGGCACGACCGACGACGCGCCCGGCGCGCGTGCTGCTTGCGGGACTGCGCTACGTCAAGTGGCTGCTTGCGCTTGCCGCTGCTGCTGTGCTGGCGGGAAAAGTACTGGACTATTGTGGATACGTATCGACTGTGATGCTATGGGTAAAGGAAAGTGCCTATGCGCCTTTGGTCGGGCTGCTCCTGGAGAATGGGTGGTTTGGTTGGCAGGTTTGTTTGATTGCGCTCGTTGTGATGCTGTTTCAGCCCTACCCAGGTATGATAATTTTTTTTTTGGAAAGATTATATTGAACGAAAGGATGAAATGCTAACATAGCTTTTTTTATTTTTATTTTTTTTGCAGAGGAGCAGTTTTTGGTAATCCATAATTACGGTGTACAATATACCTCACAGCGGTCACACTTCCCGTTGTTTACAACACAAACGCGGTTCATTAGCCGACCGCGAATCCTTGATATTTTGATCCACGAAGCCTTTATTGGCTTTCGCGTCACATTCATTTTGGTTGTGCTTGAAGCCGATGCCCCTGAGATGACCGTTGTGTTTCGCGATCTGGAGCCACGCAAGGATGTGGTTGAAATCGTCTGGCGCAAGACCCGCGAGTGTTTTTACGGATCCAAGTAAAGAATTACCACCGGGAGCGGCTTGCAGCAGTCCTAGCATTAATAAAATGTCGGTTTCCGACAGTGGCTGCATTTTTTCAGGCTTAGAGTTTTAGATTGTCATCTTGTCTTGTAACAGTTTCCTTACTTGTTTCCTTTAATGAATTCACGAATTTTACCACAAAAGACAGGCTTGTTTTCAATTTTTTATCCACAGAAATAACGATTAGAAAATAATTAATTTTTTTTTTCTGGAAAGAAGGTATTATCTAGGAAAGAAGCCGCATAGTGATATGATGAATAACTTAATTGGCTAAATATATTGAAGCTACAGTAAGTAAGGGGTTCTATTGAATAGAGTGAGAGCCGCAACTTATCATTCCACGGATTACACTTGAACCTTTGGTCAGTGTTTCTATCGTCGAGTTTGATGTCCGTATCCAATGGGTACAGCTCACAGGGTATACTGTCGCAATCGTAGTGATTGAAACAATGGCCACAAAGGCGGTGGGTGGTGGGGTCTGAATTCCCTTGCCTTTAGAGCAAGCTTCAGAGATTTACCGATGGGGAGGCGAAACAATTGGAACGTTCGTTCTTTACCCTGGGATCTCCACTGCCCATTAGTATTTTTATCCAATACCCTAATGTTGATCCAATTATACCATTGCTTGGAAACTTGCTGGTATTTCGTAATGTTGCATATTTACCGAGGGGTGGGGTTTTACCACTCCTGTTCCTGAGAGAAGGTGGAACTGTTATTGAAAATCCATCCTCTGTTGTCCGGGTTGGATATGAGCAGGGTATCTACTGTATATATTTCATCTGTAGATAGATAGATAATCAGTTTATTGTCCTTACATCAAATAGTTACATAAATTTACAAAACAAAACGATATAAAAAGAAGACATGAAATTTCAAAAACAGTTGTCTCTATGAGACTGGCAAAGTAGCGGTGTCAGCGCGCGCAATGAGTT
>QQZM01000052.1:6806-138780 GCA_013365045.1 Geotrichum candidum | reverse complement strand
ATTTCAAAAACATTTGTCTCTATGAGACTGGCAAAGTAGCGGTGTCAGCGCGCGCAATGAGTTCAGACGTTCGATGGCGCCGAATTCTCCATGAAAGTATCCATGTGCTAAGGGTATATTTCATCTGTGGCCATCCAATTTTCTGATACTGTGCGAAGTGCTTCATCTATCTCTCTGTCCTGCACCGCTTGCAAAAGAGTAGATAGATTGCAAATCAGTTTATGGCCCTTACATCAACTAGTTACATACAAAATTACAAAACAAAGAAGACATGAAATTTCAAAAACATTTGTCTCTATTAGACTGGCAAGGTAGTGGTGTCAACGTGCGCAATAAGTTCAGATGTTCGATGACGCCGAATTCTCCAGCTCTTTTCACACATTAATCTGTCAGAAATACGTTGTGTTTAAGACATATATTTACACCCAGCACAGGACTATGCCAAATAACCAAAAAAAAGTTGGGCCCAACCGGGAATTGAACCCGGGACCTCTCGCAATCGTGCTTAGAAAACCCTAAGCGAGAATTATACCACTAAACCATCGGGCCAACTTATTAAAAATAGAATTTGCATCATTTACACAAAGTCATAGAGGAAAAAATGCGTTTAGCGAAAACTTTCAAAAAATATTACTTTGTTACATCCATAATGTTAGTATTTATTACTGAAACTTTTAAAGGATATAACTGAACAATTTCCTTATTTTGGAAAACTCATTTTTGCTTTCAGTCTTGCTTTTCTCAGGATAAGAAAATTCAAATCTAAGCTTTAAAACTTAAAACCTACACCAAACTAAAGATGATCTACGGTCGATTGTGCTGTTTGACGCAAAACTTCTAAATGACTTGATAAAGACATTATTTTGTTTTGTGATTTGTATGTAAATATTTGATATAAGTACAATATACTGATTATCTATCTATATATATTTAGATAAAGACGATACAATTTTATATATTTATGATTTTGTTGATGTTTTTGAAATTTCATGTCTTCTTTGTATATCGTTTTGTTTTGTAATTTTTATGTAACTATTTGATGTAAGGACAATAAACTGATTATCTATCTATCTATCTATGATTTTGTTGGTTATATTTTGTTTGACTTTCGACAGTTAATACAGCAAATGTCTTCTCTATGATTTTAATGACCCAACAATCATGAAGAATTTGAGGCTATTGGATGTCAAAACTCCCGGTATGTTCTGAGAGCTTTAGTCAGTCAGTTACTTCAAAACAAGTGCTTTAAAAGTAAATTTCTGCTATTTTAATTTGTTTACTATTTCAATGAAATTTAATCAACATTAGGATCTTACAGCAATAGAAAAGACACTGTTGTTTATGTTTTGGGAAAGGATGCTTTGAATTATCTGAAGTAGAACCTCAAGTCTACCAACCTGAAATCATTACACATTTTTTTTTTATTAAATATATGTTAACTGAGGCTTTCTGCAAAAACCAGAATACAAAATTTTGTTATTAAAATGGGATTAGGATATTGTGAATAGGATTACAGCCATCGGCGTAGAAGACTACCAGTAGATTTATTCCAATGTCCCACAAATGGTGGGGTTATGTAGCCGTGGGGAAAAGTTGACTGAGAACGGTGAATAGCAGTACGGGTAGAAGTAAATCATAAAACTCAATTCATCCAGAGTGAAAAAGGTACCTATCGCAAAGCCCTCTTGTGCGCCCGATACCCCCTCTCTTTGTCCCCCTCCATTTCCATGGGGTTCGTTCATTTGTCACGGTCAAAAGGGCCTTATATGGCTCTCATACTCATACCAGTTAATCTTTCCATGGCTTGAATATCATGACAATACAAAAGAAAAAAAGACTCTTAAGTGTTTTAGTAACTGGCTTTGGCTACACAAATATGCCAACTATTATCAGACCTGGTAGGAAGTTGGATTACGTGTTACTGTGCTACCTGGCTTTACAATCATGGTTGGCCTCAGTAGCCCATTCAAGCGGGGCTGTTTTATTCCTGCGCGTAAACCTGAATGAACTCAATAGTATCAGTTTGAGCTATCGAGGTTTGCTCAAAAAAAAAACATCCGTGGACATTGAAATATATCGACTGACCGTGGGGCAGTCCAGTCCTTTGGTCCTGTATTTTCAAAGATTTTATTTTTCCTTCCGAAGTTGCTTTAAACGTTCAATATCATTTGCCCACAGTTTTGCCGGCTGCTCCGGTTTAACGCATACTCAGTTTTGCCATTTCCAAATACATACAAGCTCGAGAGGAGAAAGCCATTTATTTATGAGGTTGATGCCTTTAAATTTAGTTAAATTATTGTTGTTTTGTAGTTGATCTCGGTGAGCTGCATCAATAAGACGCAAGATGCCCAATTCAAACACGATTTTTTAGGCCTACCCCCAATACTAGTAAATGGAAGGATGGGGGTATACAGTTGTACATGCCATAGTTTCACTTAGTCTATAGAAACATATGGTAATTCTTCTACTTGCTCTCCTGTGTGCAGTATCCATTGTCCGGTATTCACTCCGTTTTACTATTGCCAACTTCAAAACCCTCATGCTTTGTCATTGGGTGAAGAAACCTTGCTGATAATTTCATTATGACTTCTTTGAAACCTCCATAAACCTTGGTAAAATGACACAGACTCAGATTGGCTGAATGACGTCGACTACTTTTTGTGCCCCTCTCACAGGTAATAACATCTAAAATTTCAAGATCCGTGGAGGTTTTTTTATTTATTTATTTTTTTTATTTTTTTGAAAATCTTTTTTAGGACTGGATTGATGTAAAATGTGAAACTTCGGATTGCCAAAAATAAAGCAACATTTTTTTGGAAGTTGCAGGTTAAGTAAAAGGCATTACAACTTTGGTTACAATTTAATATGAAGGGAGACATTCCAGTTATTAACTCACTCACCATATTATTTTTTAAATTTGCCTTACTTCCAATAACCGGACAAAAACCACTGCCTGTCTTAAACCTAAAACTTTTGCTGCAATTGAGTTTTTATACTGTTCCTAATCCAAGGTCAGCATTATTTTCTTTTCGATTTGACTCAAAAGAGAGATCAATATCTAACTGGTTTTTTTCATTTCTTTTTTTTTTTTTTTTTTTTTTTTTTGGCTAACAACCAAGATGTCTAAGGGTTATCTGGACTAGCAAAATAACCATTGTAACTGACAAATTATCATCAGTTTTTCTGTGTATCTGGGGTCAAGGCCTTGGCCACTTTGTTAAATTATTAAGCTGCATTTAATTAATTCATGAGATAAAAATAGGTATTTGCTGAAATCCTTGTGGTGGTTGAACATGAGTTAACGAACTATATAGCTGTTTAAAGATCACAATAGATTCCAATCACAATAGTAAACTCAATCTGTAAATAATGAAACCTCTACTGCCGTTTGAAAATGCTAACGCCAACTACAAAACCTGTTGAAGTATTAATTGTGTTTGAAATAAGTATTATTGCAATCATTTGAAAGACCTTTAAGGTCGCTAACATAAGAATCATATATATGTTTCAAAGAAACGCTACCATGCTTTACCGGTACCTCACCACTTCCCAGTTTCATTAAACCCCTAATTATCGTCAGTGTTTACCACGCGGTGTGACCACCACAGACTTGCAAATCAGCACCCGTCGTGTAGCTCGAGGCGTCGCTGGCAAGGTAGGCCAGAGCACCGCGCAGTTCGTAGACCGCGCCAATGCGGCCCATTGGGTTCTGGGCAGCCCACTGATTCTCGTAAAGAGGCTCAGCTTGCAAAAAGTCTTCCAAAAGCTGAGTGCGGACATGACCAGGAGAAATAGAGTTCACACGGATGCCTGCGTCACCCAATTCGCATGCAAGTCCACGCGTGAGCTGAATAGCTGCACCCTTGGAAGTGACGTAGGGAATCCAGTGCATGTCTTTGTTGATGATACTGCCACTCATCGACGCCGTCACAACAATGCTGCCCTTGATTCCACGCTCCAGCATCTCACGGGCGGCAGCCTGGGTGGTGAAAAACGCACCATTGACGTTAACATCCATAACCTTACGGAAGGCGTCGGCAGGATACACATGGACGTCCTTGATTGGACCGAGAATTCCAGCGTTAGCAACAGCAATATGAATGCCATTGTTCTCCTCGGCAATCTTTTTAATAGCACCCTGGATGGAAGCAACATCAGTCACATCGGCAGTGCGAAGCTGAAGAGAGACTCCGGGGATATTCAGGCGCTCAACGTAGCTTTTGGAGGCCTTGAACGACTCGGATTCAGTGGTAGAAAGATCGATACCGTAAACTTTGGCGCCGAGCTCGGCAAGGAGAACTGAGTATTCAAGACCAATTCCAGAGTTGGCACCAGTGACAATAGCAACCTTTCCCTTAAGTGAGAACTGATCGTGAATAGAAGCCTTGACTTCATAGGAGCTGTCCTTGGCGGCGTGAAGTGCAGCGTTGACGCCAATAAGATCCTTGGGGGCAGGCTTAGCAGGTCTGTAGTCCGAAAGAGGGACGGTCTTGAGGGTAATTTTGTCAGCCATGGTAATAGAATGGGAGGTGAGAAGTGATAATAGAAAGGGGGTGATGAAACAAGGTCAATTGGGGTTTGGATGGTTGTATAAACCAATGTAAAAGGGCGAAAAGTCTTGTTTAAATAGTTTTCTCACAGTTAACCCCATGTCTCGACAACAGCTAGTGAGCCTGACGGAGAACTGGTATAATGGTTGTTGAAATGAGTTTAATTTTATTAGTGGGGTGATGAGTGAATAACCAGTTAATTGACCTTAGATCGACTAGGTACAAACAATAATGGTGGGGTATCTGATGATGGCAAGAAAACAGGAAACCAAAACAAAGAATTACAAATTTGCCAGATAAGAGTTAGAGGAAATCAACCCTACAGAATTTTTATGAACAGGTCATAACCCACCATCCACGCGGGGGCCTCTGCTGCAGCTGCTAACATCCCTCACCTTCATTGGATCAACAATTATTTACCAAAAAGAAATCAACCTTAGACATATTAGACAATGAGGGGTTATTGGAGATTCGTTAAGAAAAGTTTCCCCGGAGCTTGATCCCAAGATTCTTCTTGATCCCAAGAAGGGCCATAGAGCGGTAGTCCAGTTCTTAGATTCATTACCCCAATTTCTTTGCTGACAGCTCGCTTGATTAGAGCAGTTTGTTAGAGCTTTCCTGAGCGGTAGTCTCTGGCATCGATCTAATGGGTGTTATACGTCCCAGGTTTCCCGTAATACATAGATTTATTCGTGGAGAAATTAGCGCCATCGAACGCTTGAATTTTTTTTGATACGTGCTGACACTGCTACGTTGCTAGTCTCAGAAGACAAGTGTTTTGAAATTCATATTTTCTTTGTATGCCATTTTGTTTTATAGCTTTTTGTTTGTAACTATTTAAGGTAACGACGATGAGTTTATTATCCATCTACCAGGGACCATATTGATCTAGAAATTGCGTATTACATTGTAGTTTTCAAAGCTAAAAAAAGAAAAGATAAACAAAAAGTAAATGCCTCCTAGCGGAATTGAACCGCTGACCTTTGCATCTCGAATAAACTATACAAGTGCAACGCTCTACCCCTAAGCTAAAGAGGCATTTTTGTGCAAAAATTTGTGCCTTGCTAAACACATCTCTGTAAATGATCCTTGTAGATATGAGTATTTATTATGCCAATTGCCTGGGAAACAGTATATTTCATTACCTTTAATATGCTACATTTAACTTAAAAAGATTCATGACGATAAGGCCATTTTATTCAGAAACAAATAAAGAATATAGCCATGGTGAGCGTTATGTAAAACAATAATTTCATGACTAACTAATTACATAATCTACAACATTTGGTTTACCTAATCTTCTTTTTTTCCCATATATCTCTCTCCCTCCTAATATACATGACCCGAATCGACCACTACACACCCGGCATAATAATGACACAGGACCTGATAAAAAATGAAGAACTTGCGAAAGTCCAGGCGCATCTTGGACAGCTACAGACAGGATGCCTAGAATTACTAGCACGGCTGGAGAAAACTGGAGATGCTGACGCCATGGCAGATGCTGACTCGGAGGAGAGTGATATCCTGGCACAGCTGCGCCGCAAGATGATCGCCGATGTCGTGGAGCTACGTTCTATGAACTGGAGTGTACAGGAACAAGTCAATGCAACAAAGGATGTCACGCTAGCTGAGAAGCTTAGCGTTGATCGTATTCAGCTCGATATTCAGAACATATACTACCAGCATATGCATCTACGCAGCGAGATCGACGCGTGTGACGGGTTCCGGTCAAGACACGAGAACCTTGGGCTGGTGGACCTAGACCAGTTTTACGCGGATAACCCAGAGCTAAAGGACCCGATTACTGATGAACATACATTAATGATGGAACGGCTGCGCGACGAAGAACGTCGGCGGCTTGAACTACACATCACCCGGACGCGGCTCGCTGAAAAGAAAGCTCAGCTTCTTGAGGAGAATCGTCAGCGCAAGGAGGACCTTGAAGCGCTGGATGCCAACCTCAGCAAGTTCATTGAGAGTGCTGAGCCCATCCGCCAGGTCTTTGGAAAATATTAATTTATATAGCAGTTCTTTATTTACATATCATACAGTTTTTTTTTTTTTTTGTTATTTGTCCTGTGTTTAGACAACCATGCCAAATCTACTTACTCGGTCTTCTCCTCAGTCTGCTCCGTAGGGTCGAGCTGCTTGCGGCGCTCGTCCATAGTGAGGTACAGCACCTTGCTGGAAGCCTCCAGTGTCTGTACAAGACCGGCACCACCAAGAATGCTGAGAACGCCGACCAGCTGGCTTCTGATCTCGGGCAGTGTGGGCAGAGTCTTGAACTTGTTGACACCATCAAGGGTTAACACCTGGTTGTCAATGAACGAGCCAAGCAGCGTGAGGTTGTTGTTGCTCTTATCCACAATCTTGAGAACGCTACTGACCTTCTTGGGGTCGAGCTCGGGGAATGTAATCACCGCCGTGGGACCCGAAAAGAGAGAGTTAAACGGGGTTGTCTGGTCGCGGCGGCCATATTGCGCCTTGGCAGCCGGGCTGGCAGGGTCAGCGTGGTCCTTTCCGCGGAACGCGACCTTGAACAGGTTCGACCGGGTCACAGTGAGAGTACCACCAGCCTTCTTGATCTGACCGCGCAGGTTGTTGTTATCGGCCTTGAGCAGGTTGTTGTGGTGCAGCACAAGAATGACAGGCGAGGTCTTGATGAGATGAGTGTACATGTCGACGAGATAAGTCTTGCGCGAGTCGAGCGGCTTGAGGGTCTTGCGCACAGGCGCGGGCTCGGTAGCAGAGGCAGTGGAAGCCTGGGCACTAAGCCATCGGAGGCCAGCAACGCGGGCGGCAGAAATAGGCGCAGGTCTGGCTACTAAACTGAATCGACTGAACATGGCTGCGGGGGATGATCTAAAGGCTCTTCGAAGCAGGTAAGGTGGTGATCTCCTGTAACGGTGATTCGCTGGGGGGTTTGAAAAAAGGAAGAAAAAGTGAAAAATCTAAAAAAAATTTTGTATGGAGAAGCCCTAGCCCTGGGCCCGTTGAAATTTCACGGAACTTGCGCGACGCCCGATTTCTCGTCTTCCTACCCACTCAAAACATTCACTAGACATACTGCCAGCACTCATTTGTCTTGCCCATAATGATGCTCAAACAGCTGGCTGCGAAGCGCGCATTTGCCTCCCAGGCGGGTGGCAAAGATCTTGCACACTCGTTTGCAAAGACTCTTGCGCTGCCTAAGACCGACTTTCCCAACCGATCCGGCTCCCCCGAGGCCATCAAGAAGCTTACTGCTCGTGTCGCTGACGACCTGTACTCATGGCAAACTAAATCAGACTCGTTGAAGGGGGTCTCCTGTTTTCATGATGGCCCGCCCTTTGCTAACGCAAGTCTGCATCTTGGCCATGCTCTGAATAAGATTACAAAGGATATCATTAACCGCTTTAATCTGCTCCAGGGCAAGCGGATCAACTACCGCCCAGGATGGGATTGCCATGGTCTCCCTATTGAGTTTAAAGCGCTACAGATTTTGTCCGAAAAGGCCAAAAAGGATGTAGCCACTGTGCTGTCGCCGACCGAGATCCGCACTATCGCAAAGAACCATGCTCTCGAGGCCATTGAGGATCAGAAAAAGTCATTCCGCCGGTATGCTGTCATGGGCGACTGGGAGGGCTTCTACGCAACTATGCAGACCGACTACGAAGTCCGCCAACTGCAAATCTTCAAGGAAATGATTCACAAGGGCTTTATTACCCGTAAGAATAAGCCCGTCTATTGGGGCACGCAGACGCGCACTGCACTGGCTGAGGCCGAGCTGGAGTACAATGACACACACCGCAGCACGTCTGCAACAGTCAAATTCCCTGTGAAAACCATTGGTGAATCCCTTAAGGCAGTGCTTGCTAAGAAGGTACCAGAAGTCTCTGAGGCCAACCTGTCTGTTCTCATCTGGACCACCACGCCTTGGACCCTCGTTTCCAACAAGGCTGTTGCCGTTAATGTTGATATGACCTACACACTTTTGCACTCAAGTGAGCATGGCTATCTTGTTGTTGCGTCAGACCTTGCTGAGAAGGTTAAGGCTGAAGACTGGACTATACTTGATGTCCAGTTCAGCGGCGCCGACCTTCTAAATACCACGTACTACAACCCCATCAAGAGCGCCGAGCATCATCACCCTATTCTTCCTGCTACTTACGTCACTTCCACTGTTGGTACAGGTCTAGTCCACACAGCACCAGGCCACGGTTTTGATGATTACCTGCTCTGCAAGAGTTACAACATCGACACTTACTCCCCCGTCGACAGTGAGGGCAAATACACTTCGGACCTCCCCGATGGCTGTACTGAGCTTGAGGGACTGTATGTTCTTGGTGCTGGCCAGAAGAAGATCATAGAGATCCTCCAGGAAAAGCAGATTCTGGTCAACTGCAACCCACGCTTTCGCCATAAATATCCCTACGACTGGCGCTCAAAGAAGCCCATCATCATTCGTGCTACCCCTCAGTGGTTTGCTGATATTGACGAAATCAAAAAGCACGCTGTTGAATCGCTCAAGGACGTTGAATTCTACCCTCCCCAAGGCCGCACGCGTCTAGAAACTTTCACACAATCCCGGTCCGAATGGTGCATTTCACGTCAGAGAGTCTGGGGAGTTCCCATTCCTGCCATTTACCATAAAGGAACACAGGAACCCTTGACTGATATTGAGACCATGGATTTTATCATTGGTAAGATTTCTGAGCTGGGTACCGACGCTTGGTTTGTTGAAGAGGAGAACGTTGAGAATTGGCTTCCTGAAAAGTACAAGGGCAAAGGCACTGAGTACTTCAAGGGCAAGGATACTATGGACGTGTGGTTTGACAGTGGTACCAGTTGGACCATGCTTGAGAAACGTCCTAATGAGCCCCATCTGGCGGACTATTATCTTGAGGGAAGTGACCAGCATCGTGGCTGGTTCCAGTCTTCTTTGCTTACAAAGATTGCTGCCTCCAAGGAGGGTGAGTACATCGCGCCATTCAAGACTGTTATCACTCATGGATTCACCTTGGATGATAAGGGCAAGAAGATGTCCAAGTCGCTTGGCAACACTATTTCACCAGATGCCGTTATTGAGGGCAAGAAGGGACAATGGCCTGCTCTCGGTGTTGACGGACTGAGACTCTGGGCCGCTTCTTCGGACTATACTAAGGACGTCACTGTTGGATCCAAGTCTCTCAAGAATGTTGCTGAGAACCTCAAGAAGCTGCGTATTACTCTGAGATTCTTGCTTGGCAGTTTGAACGACTTTGATGCCAGCAAATTTTCTTTCCAGCCTGAAAAGATGCACACCATTGATCTTATTGCCTTGCATCAACTCAAAAAGATGACCGAGACCGTTAAGGACCAATACGCCTCTTACGGATTCAACCGTGTTGTGCAAACTATTAATTATCACACGAATTCTCATCTTTCCGCGTTTTACTTTGACATTATCAAGGATCGTCTTTATGCTGCTCCTGCCAATAGTGACGCGCGCCGCTCCGTCCAGTTTGTCCTCTCTGAAATCTTACGCGTGTACCTTTCCATTCTTTCTCCCATAACGCCCCTGTTGACGCAGGAGGCCTGGGACTATGCTCACTTCAGTAAAATCAGTGACTCGCCTTTTAAGCAAGGATGGGCTCAACTACCTGCTGAGTACGAAAGCGCTGTACTTGAAAAGGAGCTGCCGTTGCTGGAAAACCTCATTTCTATTGTCAAGCAGGCCATGGAAAAGGGCCGCATTGAAAAGAAGATCACTAGTTCATTGACCTGCGACGTGCGCCTGCAAATCAAGGAAGACAGCGAGGTTTACAAGACCATCATTGCTAGTGATAGGTACAGTTCTCACCTCGCCGAGTTTTTCATTTGTTCACAGGTTTCTGTCAACAAGGCTTCAGTGGAGGGTGAAGTGCTTGAATGGAAGTACGAAAGCACCAGTTTGGACGGGGCTGTTGTTGCTGAGGCTGTGCCTACTCAGCATCACAAATGCCCGCGATGCTGGCAGTACACCTCCGTCGTGGAGGACTCGCTGTGTGGCAGATGTGAAGATACACTCAAATAATTCTTTTTTGTTCACCCCCCTTTGTATACAGTAAAAAATGTAGATTGTAAATAATACCTGAAATAGTTCCATATAGTTTTTTCTTAGTAAAAGTTGGCCTGATGTTTTTTTAATTGCGGTAATCAAATGGGCTGCGTAATTCTTGTCCTGATGCAAGATCTGGGGAGGTTATTTATCATTTTTTCAATCTTCTAACTTAAGAAAAAGAAAGAGAAAGAGAGAGAGAGAGAGTTGAAGACCCTCTCTGATGCTGAACAGAGTTGACTGATTGAGCAGATCCAAAAGAAGGTTAAGCAATTTCAGCTCGCTGAAAGCGGGGCCTCATACTCTACTGCTGTTGTTGCTGATCTACCCTCGTTGAGTGAAAAAGACAATGATGATGAAGAGAACAGCCGCTTCAAGGGAAATAGTAAAATGAACATACTGCTTTCATCCATTACTGAGCTTAGGTTTAGTAAATGAACCCTGTAGACTATTATCTAAATTTATTTCATTATAGGTAAGGATTGGCGAAGCCCTTGTTCAAAATCCAAAAGGTGTTTTACACAAACATAGAGTGTGGGGAGTCCGAAATCAGTTAACGATCGACTTTTACTGGTTGGATCGGGATGGATACCTGTGATGTAGTTTAGTCTTCTGTATTTTTAGATCTATATAGTTGTTCTAGTTAGTGCTGGCGAGCTTTTTACTCTTGGTCTCATTTCAACTATGAATACTTACGTTTACTGGCCAATTCTTAGACGAGATGTCTTGTGGACGGAAGATAAAATAATTTTCTTGGAAATTTCTAGAAAAAAAAAAGGTTTACCCAGTAGATAAATGCAATGTGTATGTAGATGTCGTCCTTTCTTATGTTTCTTTCTGTTTCTACTTTTATTGTTTTTTTATTGAAAATGTACGTCAAAAAATAGCGGATGAAGGTTAAACAGGTCTAGAGAGTCTCGAGAGGGGTATACTCAGTGTTGATGATGCTGGAGCCCGTACTACCTGGTAGCCTAAGGTCAATATGTTGACATCAATAGGGTCAACCCCAGGGTATAGCATATCCTGCCATTGCTAGGCCTTTGACAAGAAAGAGGGAGCGACGAGGGAAGAGGTCATCAAGTTGAAAATAGAATGATAAGTAGAATAAAAGAAAAATACTTGTCATGTATTGCTAGAAACATATACATGTTTATTCATTGTTTTACATTTACAGATTTTTGAATCACAAGTGATCTGAAAAAAGTGTTATTGATAACGTCAAATCCGTGATCAGGAGAAAAAAATAACAAAAGTCTGGTTACAAAAATTACAGCACATGTTATGTAATGTATATTACCAACTAGAAAAAAAGTACAAAAGCCAAATTGAGAATAAATAAATGCAAAAGATATTTGGAGATCCAAACTAAAAAATAGAAGAATATTGATGGTACTAGGTTTCTCTCATTTTCAAGTAGTGAAAATGGACCCCAAGTCTGTAAAATATCTTTAAACAATGTTAGCAAATAATCTTTATGTGATAATTTTTCCGGCAAAAGAAGGTAATCTTATAAAATATCTTGACGAAATGCCGGCAATGATAATGACTCTTGAGGTGCGATGATTATAGCTAAACTGGTAAGGATTTATGTGGTTTCCATTAGTATATTAAAACAAACTTCTTCAGTATAAGTGAGTCAGAATCTGATTTCGACTTGCCCCTGGTCAATTGCTTTTATCAACCTATTCCGTGTTCAAAGTTTGTCACGTCTCTTTGAAGTCAAAAGAATTTACAAATTAAATTTTCAATTCATCTTTTCCTTCATTGACTAGAGTTTTTGTAACTGAGTAAATTTACACAGAGAATAGATTTATTACACGCAGCTTATTTTATTGCAAGTCGGAGGTTTATAAATATATTTTTCCTGATAATTTTATGGATATTGATCATGATATTTTTGTAAGAGACGTTTCCACTCTAGGTATTTTCAAAATGGATATTATTATTTCTTGAGTTCTTGAAAAAATAATTTTGCAAGACTACAAAAAGATGCATTCTTTGGATGGTCCAGCAGATTTTTTATAATGCTAGTCTGCAGCAAAGCTAGTGACTGTACTTCAATTTAAAAGCAAAAACAAATATTGGTTCAAATCCAGAAAAGACATGGAAGTGCATTTTTTCTTTGCAAGTGAGTAATGTGCCTGTTCTTACTTCTTTTATTTTCAGGTAGTTTTATGGTGTTAATAATTAGAAGGATGGGAGTTCTTTCTATCATCCTAATATTTAAAAGTTTTATAAGCAGAATAAAATTGTAAAAAGAAATAAAACAATCAGAGAAAAAGATTCTTTAAAGTAGATTTAATGGGACCGATAAGATAGCATTCTTGAAGAAAACTAAAGGATCTGATATTTGATATGACGTCAGTAATTTATCAATAAATTCAAATACTGATTAATTATCTGTAAAGAGATGCTACTACTGTTATTTGACTAGTTACGGAGTATATAATAAAATTTCCATTGAATTATCACTGAAAATTACCGCCAATTACGTTTAACCTAATTATCGATCAATCAAATATGAGCAGTAGTAACAGCATTTCCCCATAATTTGAGTGGTATCTGGGGACAAGGGATTGTTATATGGTAAAGCTTGAAGTTTCAAAGAAATAAAATGGGCATTTTGAAATTCTTGCTTCCAATAGAGTTGGTCCAGAAAAATGTGCTATCATTGTCATCTACATCAAGAGGTTACTCATTTGTTACTTTAAGACTCATTCACTTACAAAATTAAAAGTATCAAGTTTTTGTTAATGAAATGCGGACCAGAGTAGATATGATTAGCAGTAAAATGTTCTTTCAGAACATGTATATTATGGATAGAGAGACTAATATCGTATCAAAGGAAACATGTGGGATGAAAAAGAGTGAGGGCCAAAACAAATGCCCCTGACCAGAAAAGGAGTACGCCAAATCTCTTTCCTTACATATATGGGAAAACCACTTGAATGCAAAAAACAATCTTTAAATATGTTAATGAAAAAGAGAATCACGAAACGGAAACTAAGAGTGACGATAACGAGGTTTACGCAAATAGTAATAAAATAAAAGCGCCTGGCTAGATTCACAAAAGAACACCCGTTTAAAATCGATACACAGATGGGTCCCCATCTCTCGAGCGCCACCAATTACAATACTTCTTAGATAGGCAACTCCATGAGAATTTCGAAATCTGCCCAGATCAAAACCTTTTTGAGCACGAGAATCAATAGCGATACTGATGACTGTATGGTTCTTGGTAGAAGCCCGGAGATTGGAATGCTGCAGAGTTGAAGCCTGATGACTTTTGTTTTAATTATTTCATGGGCAGCCACATCATCATGCATACTGTATATTTTAGCAACAACTCTTGAATGTCAGCAGATTTTATTCTAGAACCCTCACAATGATAAATCCTTTTCGTTCTCATGACAAACCTGTGAATGCAAAGTCTGGTGTGATTTAATCGATTACTCACAGCATCACGAAAGTTGGGGAGTCACCGCGACAGCCAATTGTTTACCATGAATGGCTCATTGTAACCTCCTGCTAGGAAATAATTTTTCAATTAGCAGCGCTTTATCATGCTCGTTCTACCCGGTTATTTCCCCATTGTTTGCCAATACTTGGTATTCTTTTCAACTGACATGCGTAATATCCGTTGATTTGTGATTCCAGCGTTTTTGACTTTTATTGTGATGTGTCAGCCGCACAGTCCGGGTAAGTCTGACTCTTTTAACAACGTTCTTCGAGAATACCCAAGTCTAGACCATGGTTGTTATAAATTTTCTGAAATTTCCCAGCTTACCCATGTTTTCCTCCTCTTTAACTCTCCATCGATAATGTTCCCACTCGTCCCGCTCACTACCCTCAGCCAGATCAAGGCCGCCGAGGCCGTGGCAGCACCCACCGGCCGTCTTTTGGTCGTTGCAGAAGCTGCCAACTACAAAACTGATCTTCCCCAATACATTAAAGCTAACTTTGGATCAATCGAGTATCTCGTCGACATCTCCACCATTGCTCAGGGCGACGCCGCCGAGCAACTCGACGCATTCGTCAAGCTGCTTGATGCTGGCGCGTACCAGCTGTTTGTCTCTGCTAGCCAGGCTACTTTGCTTATCGACGCTGGCGTCCCTGGCGGTAGACTTGTGGTCGTTGACGCCGCTGCACCTGTCAAGGACACTGCCGGTTTGCAGGTTGCGGCCGCGTCCGCTGTCGAGGCCCATGCCGACCTTGCTAAAACTCTGAGCACGACCGTGATTTCCACTGGCGGCGCCCAGCAGCTTTTTGTCAAATTCAACAATGACGCTACTCTCGCCGATCTCGTTGCTGCTGTTAAGATTTCGGCCACTCCCGTTATTGATGCGGCCAGACTTACCACCGAGCACAAGGATATTACTACTGGCCAGCTGCCAATCGCGCCTGTGTTCACCGCTGCGCTCACTACGGACAGACCTGACAAGCTCTACACCTCGCTTGTTATTGACACTAACGAGATTGCTCTTGGCCTCGTCTACTCATCCGACGAAAGCATTGCCGAGGCGATCCGCACCGGTACTGGTGTCTACCAGTCGCGCAAGCACGGCCTCTGGTACAAGGGCGCTACCTCTGGCGCTGTTCAGAAACTGGTTAAGCTTGAGATCGACTGCGACGGTGACTGTGTCAAGTTTGTTGTTGAGCAGAAGGCTCCTGGCTTTTGCCACAACAACACTGCGTCGTGTTTTGGCGCCTACAAGGGCTTTTCATCGCTTGAACAGACTCTGTTGTCGCGGTTACAGACGGCGCCTGCGGGCTCCTACACTAAGAGACTGTTTGATGATGAAAAGTTACTGACTGCTAAGATTCTCGAGGAGGCCGAGGAGCTGGCCGAGGCAAACAGCAAGGATGAGGTTGCATGGGAAGCCGCTGACTTGTTCTATTTCGCCATGACCAAGGTCGTCAAGGAGGGTGTCAGTTGGGCTGATGTTCAGCGCAACCTGGACTCTAAATCTTACAAGATTTCCCGCCGTAAGGGCGATGCCAAGCCCAAGTGGATTGAGAGACTCGCCGAGAAGGAGACTCCTAAGGAGCCCGAGGCTCCCAAGGAGGCTCCCAAGCCTGAGGCTAAGCCTGTTCTTAGTGGCCCTATCAGAATGAACAAGATTGATGCTGCCAAGTCCAGCAAGGAAGAGATTATCAAGGTTCTTACCAGACCCGTCCAGAAGACTTCGGACATTATGAAGCTTGTCAACCCTATTGTTGAGAACGTCCGCGACAACGGTGACAAGGCTCTGCTTGAGCTGACTGCCAAGTTTGACAAGGCTGAACTGACCTCGCCTATTCTGAAGGCACCTTTCCCCGAGGAGCTGATGAAGCTGACGCCTGATGTCAAGGAGGCCATTGATCTGTCAATTTCCAATGTGCTCAAGTTCCACGAAGCACAAATTGACAGAAAGGGTCTCGAGATTGAGACTGTTCCCGGTGTCAAGTGCTCTAGATTCTCTCGCCCCATCAAGTCTGTTGGTCTTTACGTTCCCGGTGGTACCGCGGTTCTGCCATCTACCGCCCTCATGCTCGGTGTGCCTGCCAAGGCTGCTGGTTGCGAGAACATCATTTTTGCTTCCCCACCCCGGAAGGATGGTACTCTGACTCCTGAGGTTGTATACGTGGCTCACAAGGTCGGTGCCAAGGCCATTGTCCTTGCGGGTGGTGCGCAGGCCGTTGCCGCCATGGCTTACGGTACTGAGTCCGTTCCCAAGGTTGATAAGATCATGGGCCCCGGTAACCAGTTTGTGACGGCTGCCAAGATGTACGTGCAGAACGACACCAACGCGCTCGTCAGCATTGACATGCCAGCAGGTCCCTCGGAGGTGTTGGTTGTGGCTGACAGCACTGCCAAGCCGGCCTTTGTGGCCAGTGACTTGCTCTCACAGGCCGAGCACGGCGTTGACTCGCAGGTGATCTTGTTGGCGGTTGGTCTGACCGCCGCTGAACTCGAAGCCATTGAAGACGAGATTGAGAAGCAGGCGCTGGCACTGCCACGCGTGGACATTGTCCGCGGCAGCATTGCCCACTCCACCATTCTGTCGGTGGACACTATTGATGAGGCCATTGATCTGAGCAACCAGTACGCCCCCGAGCATTTGATTCTGCAAGTCGAGGACGCCGCATCGCTGGTCCCCCGCATTGATCACGCTGGTTCGGTCTTTGTTGGTGCATGGAGTCCTGAGTCCTGCGGTGACTACTCAAGTGGCACCAACCACACCCTGCCCACTTACGGTTTTGCGCGCATGTACAGCGGTGTCAACAGTCAGACATTTATGAAGCACATTACGGCGCAGGAGCTCAGCGTTGAGGGTCTCCAGACCATTGGTAAGGCAGTGATGACGCTGGCTGCCATTGAGGGTCTTGATGGCCATAGAAATGCCGTCAAGGTCAGACTTGACAGCCTTGCGCAGCAGTAAGCCTATACATGATGTACATAAGTATCGTTTTTTTTTTATATTTATATATATATATATTACAAATAAAATTACAACAGAAGTTGATCTGATACAAGGAGAACTACAAAGCATGCCAGCTTGATCTGGGCACACGCAATGGATGATGATATAGACGGCAATAAAGAAAACTTTAATTTTTTCAACTGGTAAATATATGTATACTTGAAAAGGTTTAGAGAGCACCAGCCTCCTTGAGCAAATCCTTGAGCTTTCCAGAGCTCTCGAGCTGCTGAAGATCAGAGTTGCCACCGATATGCTTGCCACCAATAAAGATGTTGGGCACGGTGCGCTGACCAGTGATTTCGTACAGTTCGTCCTGAATCTGCTTGCCCTCATCGCCGAGGGTGTCAAGCTCAAACACCTTGAGTCCCTCAACATCGAGCGATCTGAGCAGAGCCTTGGTGCGCTGGCAGTAAGGGCAGTAGGACTTGGAGTAGACCACGACGGGGAATTCCTTGATGGTGGCTTCAATCTTAGCGCGGAGTTGTTGGTTGGCCATTTTGTTGGTTGGTCTGTTGGTTTGGTTTTGGTTGAGGGCGCGTTGAGTTAGCTTGGAAGCGTAAAAGTAATTGAGGACAAGAAAGACAATGGAGAGTGCGATTACAACAGGGACAGATGCCATGATATTTATATGCCGTGAAGGGACAAAGGTGATGATTGATAATAATCAGGAAATTAATAAGATCCAAGGGCAGCAATGGTGGGAGGTTGGCCTTGCGGCAATTGTGCTTAGTCATTGGCATGGGCCGTAATTGGTAATACGCACATGGCTAGACCCGCACGCTCCCAAAACCCAATCTGGCCGTGTCATGGCGCGATCTAGGACCAAAGAGGACTTGGGATTTCAGCTTTAGCCGGTGTATGGACAAGCTCATGTCTCAAGAAATATGTTCCAAGTTCAGTCACCCTGAAAATGTCTATGAGGCCATTAGATTCTAGAAGAAATATACGATTTTAATTGCAACTGTTCTCCTTTGAGACTCAGGAGTTGATAGTAGCTAAGCTCCTGTTAAATTTAGAACTGTTGATCGCAAACGAGGTTCTTTTTTTTTTTTTTTTTTTGTTTTTTACAGATTACAGCCTGGGTTGCGCGCGCAGGGCACCGCACCAGCCCAATCACCGCACTCGCTTATGTTTTGCGTATTCCGTATAAGGTATAATCTCTGCTATGCAGTTCACTTGGCCCATAATTATCGCGAGTTCCTCGTTGTGTACGCACCGTATACGGTACTTGCCTAGTCAGGTTCCCGTTGGATGAAAAATAAAAACCTTCCTATAGAGTTAATCCAGGGCAGGGAGTCTTTAAAGCCAAGCGACCACCCCCTGATAAGAAGCGGGCTTAGGGAGATCTAAGCGACGACTGGTTGCTGTTTAGTGTGGGCCCTGTATGCCAATTGAATTGGTGATTGTACCTTTGCTAAAAGAGACAAATGCATGCAAATAGAAGAAACAAACGAGCTAAAAGCTTATTCTAACAACGGTAATATTCAGTTTCCAGACAGCTACACTTGGTTATAAAAGTCACGAAGAAACGGCTGATTCCAATGCTCTGGTTCAAGGTGCTCTCAGCCATCCTGTAGGAATGTTGGTGACGTTTGACAACGGGGTTTAATTCTCAGCTTGAGGCAATTTTCAGACTCCAACGGCTACATGTATTTCCAAAGATCTTTGACATATTCAATAATTACATGCTTCAACAGATTGCCCATCTAATTCCAGATCCCTTGGTTCAGAATGTATATACTGTTTCAGCTGTTGTTGTTGTTGTTTTCTACTGTCGTGTCATGATCATAGGGTTAGGTCTTCTTCCCCTTAAATCCTCCGCCCTGAAATTTAAGGACACTCCGCTTCCTTCCTCCCTCACAGACACCCCTGGCCTAGAAAGTCCCCTTCCTCTCCCACTGGGCTTTCTGTTTTATTTTAATATTTTTTTGGATTTCATTCTTGCTATACTAATACCTCACAATGGCATCATCTACATACGAAATGCGCCGCAAAAAGAACGTCAAAAAGGGCGTTCAGTTCACAATGATGGTTTGTGGCACCTCCGGCACTGGCCGCACCACTTTTGTCAACACCCTCTGTGGTCAGAATGTCCTGGCGCATGAGAGCAGTCCCGCTGGTCAGGCCATTGTGCACTCACGCCGCTCGTCTAACGCTTCTTCCACAGTTGAATCCCTTGCTGGCTTTGAAAAGCCGGTTTTCGATCCGGCCAAGTCCCACGTTGAGCCCGGCATCAACATCATCCCCGTCAACGTTGAGATTGACGAAGATGACGGCACCAGAATCAGCCTGACCGTTGTTGATACCCCCGGGTTTGGCGACAACATTGATAATGAAAAATGCTTTAAGGAGATTGTTGGCTACCTCGAGTGCCAGTACGACGAGATTCTGGCTGAAGAGTCCAGAATCAGACGTAACCCGCGTTTCAAGGATAACCGTGTGCATGTGCTGCTCTACTTTATTGAGCCCACTGGCCACGGTTTGCGCGAGCTCGACGTTGAGCTCATGAAGCGCCTTTCGCTCCGCGTCAACATTATCCCCGTCATTGGTCGCGCCGACTCCATGACCCCCGCTGAACTCGCAGCCACCAAGAAGATGACGATGGAGGACATTGAGCACTACAACATTCCCATTTACAATTTCCCCTATGACGCTGAGGAGGATGACAGCGAGACTATTGATGAGAACTCTCTGCTAAAAAGCATGCTGCCGTTTGCCATTGTCACCTCTAACGAGATTGCCGAAGTCAATGGCCGCAAGTTCCGCGCGCGTCGTTACCCCTGGGGTCTTGTCGACATTGAGAACCCTGATCACTCTGACTTTGTTGCTCTGCGTTCTGCCATTTTGGGCTCGCACATGGCTGATCTTAAGGATCTGACGCATGATTTCTTGTACGAAACGTACCGTACGGAGAAGCTTTCCAAGAATATCCCCGACCCCCGCGAGTCGGCACTGCTCAACCCCGAGGACCTGGCGAACCAGTCCTACTTGCTCAAGGAAGAGCAGCTGCAGCGTGAGGAGGAGAAGCTGCGCGAGATTGAGCTGCGCGTGCAAAAGGAAATCAATGAGAAGCGCATGGAGTTGCTTGCTCGTGAACAGGAACTTCGTGATATTGAGGCAAGAATTGCACGTGAGCGCTCAGCTACCGCTGTGGCCGAGGAACGTGAGGCACTGCAACGTCAAATTGAGGCCCAGAACCAGGAAATACTGAAGCAACAGAGCCACCAGAAAGAGTTACAACCGCAGCAGCCCGAGGACGAGGTTATCCAGCAGTATCCGGGCTCGTCGGATTCGTCCGATGCAGTGTCAAGGCAGGGTACCCCCGTTGCTCCTACCACGGCGGCCCCGGCGCCACCGCAGATGGCAGAGCACCCCTTTAGTAAGATTGCCAACGTGTCGAGCCACACTGAGCACGACCTGGAGAACTAAGCTTATAAACCACAGACGTAGAAGTGCTATAATAATATGCGTTTGAGTATTGACTTGTGTTTTTTTATTTTTTTTTTATTTTTTTTGTTGTAATAAATTTGTCTCTTGTCTAAGTTGATCATTTGGTAAGTACAACTGCCAAGCGACAGTTATCAATGCTTCAGGTTTGCGATAGCGCTTATGTTACGTCCACGCTGGATAACTTTACACGATGAGGGAAATGCTGAAATAACAAACATATCAAAGATTAGTTCAGTATGAAAGATTGGTATCCGCAACAACAGAACAAATAAATCCCATCTCGCAGCTTCAATCAAAAAAACGAAAAAAGAAAACCTATCAATACAGATGCAGGAAAAAAGATATAGCATGCTGATCAAGACCCCGGTGTTACGCAGTATCTGGAGCCCAGGTCTTTTGGTAAAACAATTTTTTTTTTTTTTTTTTTTTAACTAGTCGCACAGTGTATCATTTGAAATACAACCATCTATATACATAGTCTCACCAATTTCAACTTGTAATTTAACAAATTCTTTTTTTTTTTAATAAGAGCTATAGAGGTAAATGAAAGCCTTTGTTAATTGTTTTGGTATGGAATTATTGCTACAATGTCAGCTTTACTTTTGAATTATTTTGATTTTTTATTATTATTTTATTTCACCTGTTTTATTACGGTTTGGAAAGTTATGGTTTATGTTCTAAGTTTATGTTTTAAGTTTATGGTTCAAGTTATAAAATTTAAAGTCTTTCCACGTGACAGCGCAAGGCTGTCTTTTTGTGGGACTGAAAAAAAAAAAGAAAAAAATTTCGGGCAAGCGATCACCGCCAGGCGCCGACTGAGCAGATCAAACTCCCCATTATACCCAAGCATTGGCCTAATTTGCCTCCTTCTGTCTCATTCTCCTGTCATATATTTCAATGATAACAATAGATAATTTTTGTTTCAAGATTCTATACCTATTCGAAGATACATACTCCTGCTTCGTTCCCCCCATTAAACAACAATCTTGTTCTTACTCTTACCGTCAGAGTGACCGCTGAACTCAACCTCGTCAGTGGCCTTAACCTTGATGAGCTCCTTGAATCTAAGACCAATGGGTCTCAACTTTTCCAAATCTTTGCTCTTGGTCCAAATGTTGAATCTAATGCCTGCTCTTCTGACGTTGACGAAAACACCGTTGATCTCCTGGTCCTCACGGGCAACGGAGGGGTCCTGAGTGGTGTCCATAGTGCCACCAATGACGCCCAGCAAAACATTCAGCCAAATGTCGTCAATAGGGGCCTTGTTGTCGCGGAATTGGTAAACCCACTTACCACCGCTGGCGTTCTTAACGTCCTCCCACTCGGGGCGCACGTTACTCTTGAACAGCGCGTAATCCGAGCGCAGCGGCAACTCAGACACCTTAGGCAGGTTGTTGTACGCGCCCCAGAACTCTTCGACGCTCGACACGGTCACCACCTCGGTGAGCAGGTCCTTCCAGTCCTCCTTGCTGCCAGAGGGAGGCTTGATGTACCACAGCGTCCACGAGTCGGTCAGCGGGTGAATCACCGAGAAGTCCTCGGTAGACTTGAAAACGGTGGGAGAAACCTCCTCCTTGTCGGCGATCTTAAGATCGGAAACTTGCTGAGCCACTTGTTCTTCGGCAGACATGTTGTATATATGTTTTTGGTGCAGTGGTAGATGGCGATGGATGAGAAGGGAATAGAAGGGGGAGGTGGAAGAAAAAAAAAAGTTTTCTTTTAGGGAAAGGGTAGTGCCTGAACAGGTAGAGATTTAAGCTTTCTGGGTTATGTTTAGTATGGGAGTTTAGTGGTGGTAGTGCATGAAAATTTTGTATTTTTTGGAAAATTTGAAACATGAGCATTTTGAGTCACTACGTTATGGTGTCACCACAACAGAGTCCCCATACTGGTGAATAAGGAGTCTGTAATGGAAAGACAGTGTACAACATAGTCAGTGTTGTGGTTTACACCAAATGTATCAATGCGGTGATTTACACCGTTGCTCCAAAATGTAAAAAAATACACCACATAGCCAATGTAACACCGTTCTGCGCACGTGATGTATATCTACAAGCAGACTATGTATATATCATAATACAAGTAGTATATAATTATATAACTCAGTAGCTACAGAATAGGGGGCCTAGTCGTTGTAGGTTATTTTGGGTCCATTGATCTCCACTTCTACGGGGCAATGCTGGCTGTTTTGTAAACATTGTAGACAAGAGCTAGCACTTGTAGTTTAGAACTTACGGGATTAGTAGTGCTTTATTAGTATGACGACTTATCAGTGCAATCAGTGTTCCAGAACACACGTCTCATTCTACTAGAGTTATAATGCCAAGCTGGAGTCGCATAGAAAAGCCTGTGAATAAACGTTTATAGTTCATGTATGATGGTCTTCAGCTTTGAAAGCTGATTTGAAGTCTTCATTGTGAATCATCTGGCCGTTTCGTTGATTAAGTCCCATAGGTTTTTTATTAAGCTTGACTATCAAACGGGCAGTTAAATGAACTGTTAAACGTCAACATTTCTGTTTGAAGTTCTATCTTACATCTGATTCAGCATTAAAAAACCAAACATGGATCTCTTTTACTTGAGTAAGAGATCTAAAGGTGTGACGTGACAAGATGTCTCTTTGGAAAGCAAGTATCAAGTTCTAAAAGCCAGATACTGAACATGAAAGGTAGTTGAACCCTCGTTTAAACTTATTCTACTTATGATTTATGCAGTGCATATTAATTAACACAAGAGTCTTCTGATGCTTACATCAAAATACATTCAAACTGCGGAAAACATAGTTAGCTAAAACAATGAATGAAATTATAACTGGTCTTTAAAGTGGCCCTTAAGCCATCTACCAAATAAAATTCTTTTACATGATATCTTAAAACTCTTGAATGAACAGTGTTTGGTAGCATTCTCGCTAAATACGTACATACTGAAATTACTGTATGTCCTGCCAGAACCAGCAATCAATTTCGAGACACTCTTCTACCAAGTTTATAGATTTTTTCATTAGCTTATATGAATTGTAAAATTGAGATATTCATATTACAATTAATATCCGTTTGAAAAAGATGGATACGTTCGAGGGATGTTTATTTCAAGAATGATGCTGCTTGTGTTTACCCAATACATAGTACGATCCCGGGGCCTTGAAATGAGAATTAAATCTTCAAAAGATATATAACAAAATAATGATGAGATAGGCTTAATATTTCTGAAATCTATGTATGTAATCTGGTTTCATTATTGCTTTGTTCGCGTTGTATACCGGTTAATGTGGATTGTAAAGTCCCGTACTTCGTCCCTAAATAGGCCTGGAAATTAACTCTCCTAATGAGCACTCGATGGGAATTACTAATCCTATTACAACATGAACCACTCATATCACCATTATCCGCTATTTAGCAAATCTAAACCTATTTTTCTTTTTTAAATATGTTTTTTGTTGTCTTCTATATGCTAATATTTATTTAAAAATATATGATTGATTTGTTGAATAGTATGTGGTGCTCACGCGATGGGATCTTGTGAAAGACTACAACCCAGCTCAACTTATTGTGTATAAATTTCAAAGTTTTTCTTATGACATCAATATTTTATTTATAGGGGTCTGTTTGTATTAAAAAAAAGAATACAGACTTAGACTGTAGCACTAGACTAGTAGGTTTGTGCCAGTTGTTTTCAAATAAATATTCTTTAGTTCTTGTCTCTAGCCTGATTACTTTAATCCACAGATACCTCGATCTAGCTAGGTATAGAAGGTGATCTGGCTGTACACTAGTGACAACAAGGCCGCAAGATATATTAAAATAAAGTGCAAATAAAGGAGTAATCTAAGAGAAGTACTGGCTACACCCAAATAACACCACAAAAAAACGCAGGTGTGAACGGAAACACTTAATACTTAATACATTATGTTTATCTGTACTCTAAAACTAGACAGAAATGAAATAAATATCAAATTTTCAACTGTTTTTTTAATAAACAAGTTTCAGCACTATGCAATATTATGTATTCTTTTAGCACCTGAAGTCTAGCAATAATCTAGCAGAATCTCTAACTTAACACCAAAACTGATCAAGGTTGATAGAAGTGGCGGGTTTTTATAGTATTCCCAAATGAGGTACATTAATGAGCAAAATCATGATTGCCAAGGTAGTCAGCTGGAAACGGTTGAGGACATTCTCAAGGAGTGCCATTTGCACCCTGAAGAGTGAGACGTGAGAAATATTTTCCGAGAGTCGATCCCAGGTTGTTTTTGACACTAAGAAGAGTCTTAGAGCGGTAGCCAAGTTCCTAGATCCATTACCATAACTTCTTTGCCAATAGTTTTCCTAATTAGAGCAACTTGTTGAAAATTTATTTAGTGTGAGTCTCTGGTATCGATCTACTGGGTATTATGTACAGCAGGTTTTATTCAATATATAAAATCATTCATGGAAAATTCGGCACCATCTAAAGTCTGAACTTATAATACGCATTGACAGGTCGATCTTGTCAGTATAATGAAGAAAAATAGTTTGAAATTCATGTACTCATTGGATGCTATCTTGTTTTATAACTTTTACAGCTATTTGATGCAATAATCGTTAACTGACTATCCAACTATTTGATATTGGAATGAATTATCCAACAGGCAAATAATTCTTTTTCAAAAGCTTTTATAAAAAGTACATTTATGTTTGTTACAACTGAATATATCAAAGAAAACTAAGATTAGGGGTAAAAAACGTGTTGATATATCAGGGACTCGTGTATTATTTAGTTGATATTTGAATAATAATAAAAAATAGGGCAAAATATCAGCACTAGAAAGAGAAAAATGAACAAAAGGATTGAACTTTTTTTTATTACAACATTCTAAGCAAAAGATACAAAGAGTGCTTGGAATATATATTGAAGCTTCAGTCAATACATTCGAGCATGTTTATTTTATCTCTATTTTGAACTGACATGATAAAAAGTAAAGAAAATGACACACATTTTGTCAGATTCACCTTACTCAAATGAAAAATCCACACAATAGAAAATCGTTCAAATCAATTATATCATGCTGATTACACTGAGCTATTTGTTAATTTGAAGATTTGACTCTACTGAATTTTTCAAACCTCCATGAAGAAAACCTAAGATATAGAACATTTGAAAGCTTGATATAGGTTAACATTAGAACATTTCAGAAAAGCCTCAACAAACTGCTGTAATCAAACTAACCATCAGCAAAAAATAAAGCCTGAAAACCTGGTTACTGCGAAAATAATTTTCTTGACATTAAAAAAATCTGATCAAGTTCTGCAGAAACTTTTCTCTAGATGTTAAGCTCTGTAGTATGTGGAGCACAATTGTTAAACTTGCACAACTGTTCTAAGTTAGTAGCAATCACGAAAGCCATTTATCTCAGTGATGGATGCCCTTTTGGAAAAATTACCAAAATTACCATGGTCTGTATAAAGCTAAAACAGTTTATTCAGAGAATGGGCGAGATACAGTAATAATAAAGTCTTTCAGTGGAATAGGACAGTAGTGGGTTAGAATACCTGCTTGCTTACATCTTTGTCTGAATAAAAATACTGCATGAATTATGCCATACTTTACATGCTATAAATGAAGAAAGCCATAAAGCCGGTAGGTAGTAACCAATTGATAAGTATGGTGGCCACATTAAGGTTTGAACCCACCATACTGAAGCTAACACATTCAAAGCAGCGATGCGTAAATAAAACTTGTTTATGAAAAAAAAATTCCAAATTCTGTAAACAGGACTAACTTTGGGTTGGGCCTTAAATGTTTACTAGATGATAAGCAAATTATGTAGCTCTTATGTACCCTATGTTTAAGACTCAAGAGAAAAAGAACATATAATTATGTATAGAAAATGAAAAATGTCTATAATCTGTTTGAATGGAGATGCAATGCTAAATTTTTTTTTGAGCCCCTATAAAATGGTGTTAATATAACGAAAATTATGATATTATATAGTCTATATCTATAATACAAAAATAAGTACTTTTTGTAAGAGAACCTCTAAGTTGTCTACCATATAAAATTTAAATTTTTTTTAATAGACCTCAACTATCACGACCATATCAATCCGCTAATACTGACACAAGGGGTACAGTAAACTTATAGATGAGTTTTTATAGATTAAAGAGCTGGACCTGACATGAAAAAAGCAATAGGTCTAATTTCTATGAGTTTCCAATTACAACATTTTATCAATAAGCCGAATTATAGAAAAAAAAAGAAACTACTTTAAAAAGTTTAAAAAAAAAACCTCTGTCTATTACCTTGAAGATCTTCTCGCTTATGTGTTTAAAATGGTCTTGACTTACACAAACCTCACACTCAGCATAGCCACAGATGTGAGCAAAAAATAGCATTAGAAGTAGCTGCAGCTTTGAGGTAGATTACTGGATAATTATTTAGTTTCTATCATGCCTGTTTTTCATGTGCAATGTTTAGGTTTGAACAAGATTATAAACCTGTAGCTCATTTTAAAAGGATGTCCAACAATACCAACTGGTTTCAGTGTAAAACTTTTGAAAATTTAAAATAAACATGACCTGGCTGCTTAGTTTTTATGTGTAAGAGTGATGGTAGGTTCATATCATGGTTAATAAAGTTAAAACCTGGAAATTTAGAACTCACTTTAGGTGAATATCACATATCACACTCTTTACTTTGATATTGATACATTCGACATTATAGGATTAAATTAAGTCTAACTCAAACGCCAGTAGGCTCAAATTTTACAGCTTACACGAGTTATCACTCATAATTCGTTCATCAGATTTTACATATTTGTAAAAACCAATAGACAGCAGTATCACCATTTTCAAACACACAATATCAAACCTATGACTTAGAATTGTTAATCAAAGTCAGGCCTTTTAGTTACTGGTGCTAAAATTTTGATCCTTAGATCAACTTTCATTTATATGCTATGGTGACTATAAAAACTTGGATATTACGAGCTACACAAAAAAGTAGTTACCAGTATAAATTTTTAAATGGTTTCCAATGCAACCACAAGGTCGGTTGTCTCAAAAGACTTTTGCGCCATTGTGTACTATTAATAGATAATCAATGGGTTAACTGATTAAAGACTTTCTTATTTTGCAGTTGATGTTGGCCAGATATATGCGACAACACTAATTAATAGATCTACTAATTTAGATAAATTTAGGCTGGAAACGAGCATCCCTGGGCTGGCTTTAGCAGAATTAGCCTGAATGCTACCACTTTATGAAAAGCCAAGTAGCACTTATACCAAGAAGTGATAAATATAACGTTATGAATAAACGAGTCTCTATATGATTCGAGTAATGTATTGTAACGGGTGTGAAAAGAGGCATTTGAACAAAAGAAATATTCTTCCAAATGCCACTTTCTAGAACAACCTTCTTTTATAACTGAGAGTTAAAAACACCCGAATAGGATGCTGCAAATCCTGCATATGATTTTTGCCGGTATATACTTAAGGTCTTTTGCGATATAAAATAACAATAAAAAAATCAAGAAAAAGCACTTTAAAAGCAGTTTACCGAGAGACATTGAGATTAGAAGAAAAAAGTTGATTGGATATAAATTTACATTCAATTTAATAAGAAGACTACCAAGGACTACCAGCACTAAATACCAAGTATAATAAGGTATCTGTAGACAGAAGGTCTCGTAAGGGGTTCTTAATCATATTTTTCATGAGTTGATGCACAGATTTAGTCAGCTAAGACGATTTCTCGCGTACTGGTGCTAGGAAACAGAAATGGGAAATAGATGTCTACAGAGGAGGGTCCCTAAATTCATGAGCCTGTAGCTTCGCGAACCCGAGGTGCCAGCCGAAGCATCGGCCAAAAAAAAAGAAAATTAGGTTTGAGACACTTCATAGGCAAATTATCTAGATATCTTCTCGATTTCTGATTTCCTTTTCACATATTCCATCTACAACTTCTGATTCACTCACCTCCGATAAGGACCTCGTATTTATACAGTTGCTAAATTCCTCAGGTTTCTAAACTGACAGTTTCTGATCTCCCTAGCTATGGTGGGCAACAGTACAGATATCGCGACCCGTGTCTTTGTGGTTGCCCTCCAGATGCCAACCAGAGGCTATGCACGTTTGGGGAGCAGCTTGGAAAGAGCTTCCCCAAGAGAAGATTTAAGATTGGATAGAAAGAATCCCTGTATATGTCCAAAAAATTCTTGAACTGGAAGGAGGAGATGAAAAGGAAGGCAATAAATAGTCTCATAGTAATTTGTATGTGTAAATGTACTGTATTCTTTGTTTTTTATGTTTTTTAGATTACTGAGGACGATTAGAAAAGTTTTTGGTCAGACTAAAATATGTCTTAAAGAGCTCCTACCATAGCTGATTTGTGTATGTACAGGGTAAGAGTTAGATCTAATTTCTTTTGCTTTTGGTGGTTGTGCTAAACACAAACTTTTCTTATCGTTCTCTGTGTGGCGTATTTTTGAGTGCGGCTCACGAATTTAAGGACAGTCCTCTGTAGACAAACAAGTTAATAAAACAAAGTTAAGTATTCTCTAAAAAGGTAGGTAATATGGATCTTTCTGACTTGCTAGATTGTAAACTAAATGAGGCATACGCTAATACTTCTATGAGGCTCTACGGTTAACCTAGAATCATTTATAACATGTTGAAATAGGACCTTAATTGGAATAAAGACCAAAACATGGAAGGTCATTAGTTGTAAAGAATATGAATAGAAAATAAATTACAGACTAGTAGTATTTGTACTTGTGAATTCTACATCGTTACTGACAAAACGACACAGTTTTTAAGATTGTGTTTTTAGCGCGCAATGCAATTCATGTTATAACAAATCACTCTTTTAATATCTATACATGAGATTATCTAAAAGTTATTTGATAGGTTTTGCTATGACTTGAGTGAAACAAAAAAATTACATTAGTAGATAAGAGTTATGATTTAGCTAAGAAAATACATTGTTTTGAGAGAAAGAATTAAAAAAGAATTGAAAGTACCCTAACTACACTATCATCTACAAATTTGAATAAGAAATACAAATGACTGGCTGTTATAAACAAAGCACGGTGCTGGTAACAAATATTCAGTTCAATGAAAAAAATGTTTCGTTGCAAAAATCACATTGTATCCAAATTAACGAAAAAGCAAAAGAACAAGACACAAAACTTTCTTACGAAGATAGTTCTTGTGTTAAAAGCAACGCTAGGACACAAAAACAATCTATTAGACAGCACAGGCGGTTCTCCCGATCTTCCAATGATATTTCATCGTACTGTTGATTCGCTGTCGCCAATTGTTCAAAAATAATAATAAAAAAAGCAAGCCTTCGGCCAAATGCTTGTCAGAGACCGATTTAAATTGACGAAGCTATTATCACAAAGATTATGCTCTTAACAGGATCAAAGATCTGGCTCCTTTGTTAGCTGGTAAAAAAAGTTTCTACAGAAGGATAAAGTCCATCAAGTCGTTGCAATAGTTTATCAAGGAGTTTGTCTCTACATAAGTCACATATTAAAAAAAAAGGTTTAACTGTCAAGCCGAAGAATTTCTAATCTTTTTAGGCAGCTTTATTTCTAGCCCTCAGTTATATCAAACCCTTCGCGTATCACGCATTGATAGGCCATAATTCCTCCCAAAAAATAATAATATTAATAGGATGGGGTAACATGCGTGTAGCCTAAACAATTCTAGATTCATAACTGATATGTATTTAAGCGCTTTGAGGGTTGAAGATTGTACCCTAGAGTGTACTAACGCACCACACAAAAAAAACAAAAACCCTCGAAAAGAATAAAACGGCCCAAACTCTACATTCTTCCGGTAGCGGCATCGTGTCAAGTTCAACGATAAAAAAAGCGTCGGAGAGCTAGCCGACAATTTGATTTTCTGAACAATAAAATCTTTATAACCCATATTTGGACAATGACGGTTGGAAGAGAAGGTCCTGAAGCCCTGGTTTACTTCTCAAATCTGCGTCGAGATTTGTGCTCTGATTGGAACTGCACCCGGCTATCCTGAATCCAAACGAAGCCAGACTTGCCTGATTTTTGCATTTCTGCTTTTGCATTTTTGCATATCAACCGTCATGGTATTGAAAAGATGGTACAACCCGGGCAAATATATAAAGCTGAGTGACTGTGCATTGTACCGGGTACAGTCTGGCTTTGCCTTGATACAATCCGACTTTACATTGAACTACAGTCAGCTTTCACGAAGGGGTTCAATTTAAGGTATCTCAAAAGTGATGAATATTCAACGGAGAGCAAACATTTACCAACGCTTCAATTGTACCTACCAAGACAGAAAGAATCATTGGGTAAGATCATCTCGCAAAACAATGTAGAGGCTGGATGGTTTTCAACGTTTTTTAACACTCATGTGTATCTAAAAGCTCACAATACAAACCAAAAATGGTTCTCAAGTCAAACTGGATTCCCCTTGATATTGTGTTGTTTGAAAACAGAACATACAGGTGGATTACAGATTTATGAAAACAGTCAGACTGGGATCCATTGGGGGCAATTACTTTGACCATTTCAACAGGCGAAAAAAAAAAAAAAAAAAAAAAAAAAAGCTTAGATTATTGAGCTCTTAGCTCCAGAGGTTTATCAGGAGGCTAATTGGAAAAAAAAAAAAATAGAAAAATGGCATTTTATCACCTACCACAATGACTATCGCCGTTAGTTAATTACAATGAGCTATACATTGCTCAGCGGGCATTTGCGACAGAAGTCGTCATTTGTAGAAACAGCGAGTCTTTCGATCACAATAGGACAAAAGGTCTGAGACTTGAGACTTGAGTTCAACCTCCCTCTAGCCTTGACTCCTTGACAGTAAAAAGCACCGGGTGATTTTTGAACAAAAAGAAATGTGCTGTCTTTTGAGGTTTTTCAGTTGCAAAAGCGGCTTTTAGCCCGCTTTGAGTAAAATCACAGCCGATTCTGAGCAGTATGTAGAAAACTCAATCCTCTGCCACCCACATCCAATTCGACTATACTGGATTTGTGGGGCTGGTACAAACCAAGACTGAAAAAAGAATCGAAAAATTACTTGTTTGGGCCGTCATGCATGGATAGTGGAATTGTGTTCGCGTATTTTATTTTTCTAAGGTTTAGCCTTCACCTTTTAGTGTTTTAGTATGATTGCACTTGAATGCATGATCAGTTAGCTGCATATGCTCTTATGATAAGTTGACAAACTCTATCCAGACCCATTTCTTTTTGAAGGATATCGAATGGCCTGAAAAACAAAATACCCACTAGCTTCCTTTTTCTTTTTTTTGGGAAGTTTTATAAAATCAAAGTCAACTTCCTTAGGTTCTCATCGTTTTTGTCTTCTTTTATTCTTCCGACGACTACATTTCTGCAGTTCTTCATCGCCAGTTCACAATGTACATCCCTCCTCAGCATCACCCTCTTCCTCATCCCCAGCCGCTCCCAACCTTTAAAGGCATCATGAACAACAATAACAACAACAATACCAACAACAATAACAATCTGGATCCTCTTCGAGCAGTCCAAAGCACTTACTATGATCATCAAAACCTGGCCTCCGCTAATCCGGCTGCGTATAATGGTCAGGCCAGCTCTAACTACCATATCAACCCGGTCCCTTCGAGTTTTTTTGATAACTCCAATTCAGAGGTTTTCGTATGTACTATTTAAGTGAGGATGTTGTTTCGTTTACTAATATGAGTGTAGGACCAGCGGTATAGATACCAGCCCAGCAACCAGTTGCCCTTGCTTTCACAACCAGCATCTCAGCAACCACTGCCACCACCGCATCAGCAATCACAACTTCCGTCACAGTCCCAGCATATCTCTCAAAAATTTAACACTCCATCAAACCCGTCCACCAGCCCCATAAACCAGCATCAGCAACCATCATTACCAAAGCCATCTAATTTTTCGCCGACAGATCCAACTAGCACCCGAGTCATGAAGAAGAAGCCCCCAAAGGCCAAGTTTACCGCTGAAGACGACGATTTGCTTGTTGATTTGAAAGAGGTGCGTAAGCTGACATGGAAACAGATTGCTGAGCACTTTGACGGCCGCACTGCAGGTGCACTGCAGGTGCGGTATTGCACGAAGTTGAAAGCCCGTTCGATTGATTGGTCGGATGAAGATGTTGAAGCGTTGCACGAGGCGATGAAAGATTACGAGGACGAGCGCTGGATTGTCGTTAGCCAAAAAATGGGAAGCAAGTTCACAGCCTCGGTGTGCAGGGAAAAATACAATGAAATCAAGGGTTTATAGTTATGAAAAGATACAGCTGACAAGTTGTGTTTATTTATTTTGTTTTTTAAGTTTTTTTTTTACACACATAAACTGTTATTGCATTTTAATGATAATAATTAATTCTGGTTCTATAATATTGGTGCTATTTATTTGCTCTTTTTATTGTTTGTTGTATAAAAGATGGACCATGAGAGAGTACTGGCAGTTTGTTTTGCTAAAAAAGAGTATACTATAATATATACTGCATTTTGCAAGTAATAGCTTAGTTTTAATAAAACAATAAAATACCAAAAAATTAAACTAGAACCAATTAAAAAAACAGCTTTGGAGATCTGAAATAAAAAAAATTAAGAAACCCCATCTTTAAAAGCAGATTAATACTTGTCAGTATTTTTAGAAAATAATATACAGTCCTATAGAATAGTCTAGTAAAGAGAAAGAGTTAATAACAATAATAGTAACGAATAATAGTAATAAAAACCAGAAGAAACAGATCAGGTTAAAATCTATGATATTGTTAACCAGATTTTATTATTGCTTCTGCGGACATGTGGATTTTTTTATTCTTAATATGCTTCATAACAAAAAAGCTTTTTAAAGCTTGGACTATTATCTGTAGACCTATTTAAAAAAAACAAGTTATTGTTATAATTGCAGCACCGTTGAAAGACATTGAGCTAAAACTTGGAAATTTAGTGCAACATATAAAAAGGTTTACTTTGGAACCTTTGGTTTGTTTTTCGTTTTAATTATTTGGTTGTTGCTTACCTCGCAAGATCTCAAATTTTCAAATTTGAAATATTCTCAGACTCCAGGGTCGTAATAAATTCCCTCTTATCAGTTCTTCCTTCTGGTTACCGTACAAGATACAACGAAAACTTGAGCTTTTAGCCTGCGGGAAACTGATTGGACAGTAAGATAGATATCTGGTATGCATCGGGCCTAATCTCCGCAACTACTGCACTTAGTCTGTTTATTGTGCTGTAGGAGCTTTGTATACTTTATTTAGTATATAAAGCTTCTTCTAGCAAACGCAAGCACCCACATTGCAACACTAACTGGTCAGATTATCACTACTTTCAAGATGGGTAAAGACCGTTACTGTGCGGCACGCCGTCTCCCAGCGCGACACTCAACTTCATACGTTCCACCCCCAGCTCCTAAGGAAGCATGTTCGTTAATTTTTCTCATTTCTGATAATATCAAATCTTGAATGCTTGGCATTTTTAATTTTTTTTATTTTTTTTTGGTCGTTTACTTCTGCATGCATCTCTACAATATACCCATTGCATGTATCATTTTATTAATTAAACATCCGTTGTTGTTTTTACTAGCTGTTTTTGGACCCGGTAAAAGCCCAAGGCGTTTGTGACGCAGATTTTTTATTTTGGTAACTGAGAGCAGCGACAGCGCTACTGCCCGCTAGCTTCCGTCTAGATTTGACGCAGTAATTAGGTTTCCTCTCTTCTCACTCAAAGCTTAGTGACAAGCCAAGCCCGACACAACCCCGGCTCCCAGGTGTTTCTAACTGGTCATTCCAGTCACGGCACACAATGCCACTAATGGGCCACAAAGATACTGTTAATTGCACAGTCGCAGTGCGGGGTGAAGTTCAGGCTGCACTATGAGCTGTAGGAGAGGTCCACTACTTGTCGTAATGACTGTCTCCAGACCCTATTAGGTATCGAGTACCAAAAATATCGCATGTTTTTTCAATTTTAGGGACCTTTGCTAAGTATTACAGATATTTGGAACGGTAGCTCTTGACTGGTGACTGGCGAGTAGATCGCCCAAAAAGTTAATAAAAAAATGAGGAAGACTGGATCGAACCCTGTTCAGAATTTGTAGTAAAGAAAATTTATAAAGCAAATGTGATATTAATTTATACACACTTATTACATTCATTTGGAAGTGTTTGTTATAGCCATGTAAATGTATTTTCAACTGGGCCATTTGTGAAAGAATGGAGTCTTACCCACACGTATTTATGAGCAATAAAATCCTGGACTTAACCCGGTGGTGCATGTCAATGAGAATTAGGTCTAAGCGAGGCTGAGTATACATTTGTAAAAACAGGTACCTATACGTCTAAACATATTTGACTAAAAAGCAGCACAGTACTAGACTCCTGCTATGCTAAATGTGATTATATCACATAAAACGAGGTGAGTTCTGAAAAAAATGAAGCTTGTAAAGACATTATGTTTGGACCCAAGAGCCACCAACAGCTTGTCAAACGAGTATATCTTGAATATATTTCACTACAAGTTTGGGATCTTTCTAGGCTAGTTTAACAATCACTTTGACTTGAGCTAAATGATGTATCTTCTAAAAAAGAAAGCTCGGTCACGGATAAAAGAGTGCGGCCGCACTGCTGCTATTCTGAAATATGACGTAAAACACGAAGCAGTTTTATCAATACCCCTAGTTTTTGAGCTGCACTGTATTCCTGATTGTACTTAAATAAACGGTTTCGAGGTTGTGACATTTTTTTGTTCTAAATGATAAATTTTGCTTAATCAAAATTCAGTAACAAAAACTACCATATGTTCATAACTAGTCACATAATCAAGACAACTGGATATGAATCTATATAACAGTAAGGCGAAGGTTCAATCTATAACTGTCTCAACCCCGTTGCGGTATAATTATGTCATAGACTGCAACTTTCGAATTTTTCATCCAGAATGAAGTTTCCCATCCATGACTCAAATATCAGATGCACAAACGTCTCACAAAACTTCAGGCTCTAAAACAAAAGGTAGTTTTGGCCACAGTGCGCAAGGTTTAAATGCCTCAATTTATGTGTAGATTCTTACAAGTAGTACTTTGAACAAGTAGTAGTAAAATAATGATCAAATTGAAGCATGATAAAGGTTCTCATCCATGAAAACAACTCTCGTGGAAGTTGTTTCCAGTTCACCCATCTAGTAGAGGTCTTTTGCACAATGTGGAAAAGGTAGATTTTACAATATTACTCTTTCCTCTGACTAAAGAATTAAAAAAAGTCCACATACCCCACATCTTTATTGTTGAGGATTCTTGAAAGTCAAACATTACAAGAGCAAAGTCAGATTGATGAATCAATCATCTGTAAATGATGGCTGTTCAGAATTCAGGTTTACAAGATTAAGGGGTTTCGTCTAAAATAATAAAATTCAGCAATAATGTAATTGTAATACTAACAAATGAAAGATTTAGAATACGCTACATGCTTGCATTGTTTATCAAAGTATAACTTTTTTTTATGGTTTGGTTAACCTATAGCATTGTGTAACTAGCTGAAAATACTATAGAAATAATGGCAACTTGAAATCTGACACCTCCAGCGACAAGCTTCAAGGCATTAGTAACTAGAATACTGGCAAATTGTACTAAATAAGCTTACTGGAATCATGTCTTTCACCTAGCTATATAATCATTTTATCTATTGTTTTAAAGACAGATCTATATGCCAGATTACGATAAACTCGTATATCTGATCTGTAAATAAGATATTTGAGCATAAAGTGAATCTGGGACAGAAATATGAAATTTCGACAATCGTTAGGCAAAAATGGAACATTGAAAGATAGCACTGCTGTGTTTCTACATATAAATGCATAACCGCTCCGTCGGTACCTTGGAATTTTTTGTCCAATATCTTAACTCAATATTTGTTAAAAGTTGGTCAACTTAATACTAAATTTGAACTGTCGACTGCTATGATACACAAGGCAACATGACAAACTACAATTTATAGAAACAATATTGTGAACAGGCACTTAATACTTTTATTTTCTCCGCTAATTTTCTGCGCCAGACAGCTAGTTTAGTGCTACTTTTAAAATTAACCTGTGCGCGGGTACTTCTTGAGCTATGCATGGACAAGTGCACAGTTCCTAAGGCCAACTTTTATTTCTTATTAGAAAGGCTACGGTGTTAAACAAAAATACATAGACCACAATCGTTTTATACGAGCTTGAAGATTATTAGTAGGTCTGATGCTATTTAGACCTTTCTACACGTGAGGCCATATTTCACAAAGAGAACTCAATTTTTTTAGTGAACGCTTAGAAAAAGTCAAAAGATATTGATATTCAGTAGAAACATGTGTCAATCCAGGTAAAAACGCGAGCTGAGTCATGTATTCAAGTATATGTCCTACATGATATAGACAGCCTGATTAGAAATAGCATTTACTTGTTAACGGTTTTCTTTGAAATGTCTTTGTTTAGTCTTTTTCTTCAATTTCAATTGGTCTACACATGCTGACGTAATCGCACACTTACATTTTAGCAAATATGGGTACACTCGATGCGTTGCATACCCACTCAGATAGAGAGTTTAGAGATCTACAAGGCCTTGGACAAAACTGTATAATTTCCCCAGGCGAGTTAGAACTAATCATACACAAAGGCAGTAGTTGCGTGGTGGCAATATTGAGCAGACAATAGGATCTGACTTCTATTTGCTACGTGCAAAAGACATCCCACAGCAAGGCTCAGCTTTTCCGGCAATATTTATTTGTGATTTTTACCTTAATGTTATTGATTTACAGATAAACAATCAGTTTATTATCCTTATTATTAGATGGTTACGAGCTAAATTATAAAATAAAATGATATGTGAACAATATATAAATTTCAAAACATTTGTCTCTACGATATTGGCAAGATAGAGGTGTCAATACGTATTATAAGTAAGACTTTCGATGGCGCCAAAATTTCCATGAATAATTTCATATGTTGAGGGAAACCTACAATACATAACATCTTGTAGATCGATACCTAAGATTGACAGTAAACCCTAAACAAGCTGCTCTAATTAAGCAAACAATTAGCAAAGAGGTTACGGTAATGAATTTAAGACCTTGAATAGCTCCCCAAGACTCCTCTTGGTATCGAGGAAATTTTAAGATCAAACTCAGAACAAACATTCTTCAAGTATTCCCACTCTTCACGATACGAATGATACCCTTTGAGAACGTGTTCAACTGTTTCTTGACTACAGTTGCAATAAAAAAGTTTCTTGCTGGTGTATTCCTTTTGGAAATACTTTATCGGAGTACCATAGCCTAGATAAAGTTAAAACTGCTTACTCAAGACATAACAAGACACAGTACTATTGATGGACTTGAATAGATTGGGTGCTTTCCTCGATATATCACTCCTTAAGTGCAGTAGTAAATTGCAATAGTTTACTTTTTTTTCTTTTTTCTTTTTAGCCTAATTATCATTGACTGCGCGAATCAACACGTAAAGTGTTTTTCAGCTTACGCAAAGCTCCGTGAGATTTCTTATCGCAATTATACATTGACCACTTGCATTATGGAGATCTGGTCCAATACTTATCATCGCTACTATTTAATTTGGTTCACACTAGCAAAAAGTTTTAAGGTCATCATCTGCTAACTTTCTGCGGTTGGTGGGTTTCCACACAGGGTTTGTAGGACTCACAGCTCGGATAGCTTGGATAACAGTTCGGTTGTAGTTTTTTTTCATTTGCTAGTTAAATGATATGGTTTCAGCATTGTTATTGATGAATACTTCAACAGGAAATTTCATAGCCTTTTCTATTGTACAGTACTGCACGAATTAAGTGCGACAGCTGACTAAGCTTGACCCGATCCGAGGCCCGCTCTACATTTTATCATTGAATAACTCTACATATTTAACGCTCCACGAGCAATGAAATATATTAATAAACACCTAAGAATATGTAGTATATAATTGCTTAATATCTTGTTGGTCCCCATTTAGCATCGATCACAGCCTTGATCCTACCGGGCATGCCCTCAAAATACGGCTCGAGCCACTCAGCATCTATTTCGTCCCATACCTGTTGAATAACCCTTTTCATGTCTGAAACTGGACGCGTTCCCGGAAACTTCTTATCAATGACTAGCTTCATCCTTGCCCAGATATGCTCTATCAGGTTTAGGTCTGGGCTTTGGGCGGGCCAAACCAAAGTCTCAAATTCCTGGCTGAGGAGGTGGGTGATCACCTTTTTGGCCTTATGTATCGTGGCGTTATCTTGCTGGAAAATCATGGTGCGCCCGTTCCTATTAAGCTCCTTCATGAGAGATATCATATAGGTATTTAGTACCTGAATGTAATCGGCGCTATTGAACGTTCCTTTCACCCCCCGCGGGGGTTCGTAAAAATAGAGATCAGTGCGTTCACCACCATATATTCCACCCCAAGCCATAACTGATTTGTACCCAGAAGCAAAGGAGGGACGAGGATGTTGAGGTAGGAGAGCTTCTCCAACACGTCTGATCACTCGGTGCCTCGTATATGGCTTCCCAATTTGAAAGGAACTTTCATCTGTAAACAGAACATTTTTCCACTGTTCTGCGGTCCAACCTTTATGCTCAATTGCAAAGTCGAGTCGGGCTTTTTTGTTCTTAGGGCAAATATAGGGCTTGATACGTGATTTGTATGGTCTCAGACCATGTCGTTCTAAGGCTCTGGTGACCGTCATTCGGGATATATTTCGGGATCCGAAAAGTAGGGTAGTGACTTTGGTGATTGGATCAAAGAGATTTCTCACCACATACCCAATTAACCGGGATTTGTCCCTAGTTGAGAGAAGTCTTCTTCGTCCGCAAGTAGGTTTCTTGGACCTCAGATCGGGTTGGGGTGGCGTTTTATCTTTCTTCAAAATTCTGTAGACTGTTGACCGGTGGATACCGAAAACGGTTGCAATATTGGGAGCCGCACTTCCGCGCTCCCACTCCGCTCGGATAAGGGTCTTGGTTAAGGTATTTACGTGGTGATAGGTCATGATTAAGCACAAAAAGAATTGATTTCTAAAGTTGATAAAATTCATATTTTCTGGTCAACACAAATGGAGGGTTATTAATTACCCCGCGACATATATCATCATGTGTTGCACTTAATTTGTGCAGTACTGTAGTTATCTAATGATATTTTTGGTGAGCACAAGTCACAAAAAGAACAAAACTTACGTTTCAGAAAAAGAAAAATATACAACCAAAAGCTGCTTCACATATTTGCATTTATGATATTATAAAACAATTATTATTTAATCAAAAAAAAGACTTTTTTAAATTTCGACCTCCTGCTATTTAACTGAATATTTCTTTTGTGTAGAGGTTAAAAAAAGCAGATCAGAGCAGTTCAATTTCATACCACTTCATTTGAAATTGTTTTCTATTATTTTAAAAAAAGTGTCTAATTCATGATTATTGTGACAGAGCTGACCTGATAAGCTTAGTTACCATTAGTTTTAATTATCTCTATCAATTCTATTTAATGTTACAATTTTATGGCCAATAAGAAAGCAGTCTTAAAAACTATTTCTCGGCTTAAGCATATTATTCATACTAGTGGATGTATTAGTGAGTTCTCACAGAAGCCTTAGCGCATACTCCATTCCTGCACACAAACATCCAACTGTGGGCCTAAGACATAGTATATAACCTTGGAGATATGACTTAGAACTCTTTTAACTTTTCGATTTAGACTCTTTACTTGGGAGATTGGTTTCGGCCAAGGTCACTCCGAACACTCCACTTTGGTTAATCTAACTTAGTGTTGTATTCCTTTAATAATACGAGCCAATCCCGTCTTCCTAATCCGCACTGCCCCTTTGAAAATGGGATGTCCAAATTAATATTATATATTCAAGTAATTTCTGGTGATTCCTTCTATTATGCACTGTTAGCTGCATTATGAAAAGCCATCTGGACTAACTTTCACAACAAGCTTATGGTTCTTAATATTGAAATAGTTGTCCCATGTAGTCTTCCATTCTAATAATGTATACATTAATAACCAATCATCTTCCTTCTTTTAGACTTAATCATATGAGGTTGAGGCGTCTCCCCGTTACACTTATTATAACAAATTCATATCATTAGATGAAGGCGATCAAACCTACTACCTAAGATTATCATTATTTATGCATCTCTCATTTATGTGTATATATTTTATTTACAAGATTAATGCGGCCCCCTTTTGGCACAAAACAGGGTCAAATATTATTTTTGTTATTTGGATAGCGGCGTAATGGTAGATGACCTGAGTAATATGACAGAACAGGATGTTTCATTTTGGTACAAGAAAGATATTATTACAAAAAACGCCGCGTAGTTTTAAGATATCAATTCGCCCCACATTTTCTCTTAATAACAAAAGAGACTTGCTTACATTCAGATATGCACAAAAAGTACAATAGCTTCTCCAACATACGAGGATTGATTGATTTGATGTAGACTTGAAATGAGAAAAAAAATGAAAACAAATTTACAGCGAAACTCATCTTATTTCAAGAAGTGTCCCTTGAATCCTACAAAGTGAAACTTGTTAAGAAAAGTTTCACCAAGCTTGGTACTAAAATTCTTCTTACTACCAAGATGGGCCTTGTAGCAATAGTCAAGGTTTCAGATTCACTGCCGCAACTTCTTTGCTGATGATTCACTTGATTAGAGCAGCTTGTTAAGGTTTTACTGAGTATCAATCTCTGACATCGATCTACTGGGTGTTATGTACTGCAGGTTTCCTTTAACACATAAAGTTTCATGGAGAATTCAGCGCCATCTAAAGTCTGAAAATATAAAATGCCCTGACACCGCTACCTTACCAGTCTCATAGAGACAAATCTTTTGAAATTCATGTTTTCTTTATACATTTTTTTATGTTATATTTCTATTTCGAATGTTTGATGTAAGAATAATAAACGAATCATATATCCATCTACTCATGTACTTACCGAAAGAAAAATGTTTTGAGATCCGACTTTGCTCAGTATTTGAGCAATAAAGCAAGGTTGTAGTTTTTGATTTTATTTCTGAAACATAAAGCATCGACAGTGGTACTAACCGAGCCAAAAATTAAATACTTTACAAATGATAGGCGCTGAACCCTGTACTAATCTTCAACCTCCATGTAGATAGATAGATAATCAGTTTATTGTCCTTACATCAAATAGTTACATAAAATTTACAAAACAAAACGATTACCTCCATGTAAGGTAAATTAATTTTAATTCAAGTTATTTTTAAGCTGTCTGGTTATTTTATCAATTATAACTTGCAAGTGCGTTTTGTACTATTCTTACGTGACAGATATCCTATTTAATAATATTCACCTCTGATCTATTTACATACCTGCCACATTTAAGTTTTAAAATGTTAAAAGACCTTTTTAATAATATTTGATCAGATAATTTTTTTTTGAACGGTTTGATATTAAACTGAATATAGCATGTTACAACAATATTAAAATAGAAAATGATTGTGTAAAATAAGTTGAATCACAATAAAAATTATATTGGCTACTCAAAACCAATAACTCTCTTATCAAAATAATTTGTAATCACATCACAAAACTTATTGGTGTCATATTGTATAACACTTTGTATATGAAGTATATGTTCATTCTAACAAGCTTAATATCAAAGTAAAAAGCAAACATTGACTTTTTTTAATTTTACATTTTAAGTGAGCATACTTTATGTTCTCCAATAACAATAAATGTCTAACCAAAGTACAGATAATGGCCTGTCAAGATATGAATGCATCGTATGACGGCTTTTGTATAAAAGAGCGGGATAGTTAGCCCTGAACTTTATTGTTACAGACCTTCGGTACTACTATCCCTACAGTTGCGGGATCTGACCCTTTTGGAAAAGTAAATATATATGAACATGTATATTTCTGTCTTCACCCATAAAATATTTGGGTGCTCTCCAGTAATTCTGGAAAAGAAAACCAAGATTCTTTGATATTATTGAGCGAATTGTATGTGCAGTCCCTTTTCTGGGTGATTCTAGATATAGCACAATCAACGACGTACCCATAGCTTACGCTTATTGGCTATTACAGTTGGATCTAAATCTGCAGTGATTTTTACCAGAAGAGGCATTCGCTGCGTTGGAAAAAAGAAAAAAAAAACTTTCTTGGTGGAAACCCGTAAATTTGAAAAAAAAAGTATTAAATGCCTTATAATTACTTGAAGACTTGGCATCATGAGTTCTTCTGCAATATAAGATCAAAGGGATGCTGAAAAGCAACCACTGGGGTCGTGGGTACCTTCAAAGTTGCGACGGTACATAAACAGAGTGGCTAGATCAAACAATGCATTTGACTGTCCCCGTCGATTTCTTCAAATGAATTTTTATATACAGCTATGTATGGGTAGGTTTTTTTTTTCTTTTTTACATACCAAGTCTTTACCATTCCCTCTAAATACAAGGACGCGGGAGGCTTAATATCAATTCCCTTTGTGTCTTTTAAGACTTCCACAAATCTTCTTTCAAACTGAGTTTAGCCTTTTTATAATTATATTTAATATAATTCTAAAATTAAAAAAAAGAAATGAATAACAAATTATAGAGTAGCTTGTTGAGATTTTATTAAGTGCTAATCTCTAGTATCGATTTACTGGGTGTTATGTTGTCGCAGGTTTGCCTTATCAGGTGGAAATATTCATGAAGAATTCGGTGCCATCAAACGATTAAACTAATAGCATGCGCTGGAACCACTACATTGCCAGTCACACATAGGTAAATGTTCTAGGAATTCATGTCTTGCTTTTATTTCACTTTGTTTTATAATTTTGTTTATAATTATTTGGTGTAAGGGTACTAAAATAATTATCTACTTATCTAATAGATCATAGAGCATTGTCATTATCAGTTCTGAATACCATTGGTGTTAATCAATCTCAGGTAACAGCTGAAAATAGATTCAGAAGGAAAACTCATTTTCCATCTATCAGTTGGTAATACATGTCAATGTATAGATAGAGATATCTCAAATAAGAGTTTTTTCAAAAACAAATTACCAGCACTGCAGCATCTACGGCTTCATACCCAACCATTTTATGGTAAAGCATATCAATTGCTACATTGTAGATGTAAAAATCTAATATTCCAAAGTACATCAAAAGCTACCTTCATAATGTTTTAACATGATGACTTGCTGCCACGATAAGTTTCCAGAATCCTCAAATCTTAAATCAACTTATCTGCTGAAGAATAGTGAATGGAAAACTCTGAACCATCGGATATAGCTCAAATAATTTACTTAACTTAATGGTTTGAGAGCCATGGGATTTCTTAAACCAATACAATCTAAGAGTATTAAAACATAGTAACACCGTAGTTTTTTGCATACAATGTCGAACTGCATTACTGTCTCATGTCTCGCTCAACCTTTCATCCAATGCTAATAACAAGAATAAGAAAGAATCTAATCATTATCATGATATCTAAAAATTACAAAATAAATTGAAGTGGGAGGGAATGGTAAGAATATGAAAAGAAAATATTCATTTCTAAAGCACTGGCCTTGACAAGACTGATAAATCAGTTGATCCAATAGGTAATTTGGGTTTGGGCATTTGATGTCGCTAAATTCTCTACAGATTCGGCCCATGTATCTAGGAAAATCTTTTGAGATCGCTACTGCAGTCTATCTGTATGTCTCAGTTTAATGGCAAGGTAGTAAATCGTGAAAAGACATATTGCTAATCCATGTATCGTGATATTCCTTGTGGCTTCATTAGTGAAAAAAAAAAATTTTTAAATAAAAGAAAAAGAAAAAAGGAAAAAAAGAAAAAAAGAAAAAAGAAACACGTAATACGGTCTGTCAGACCTCAGTTATATTTTACAAGGTTATACTTTGTATACTAGTCAATCGACAAAAGCGCATCAGCTTTTTATAAGTTTTCCCACAGAAACCACATGTTATCAGCTGAATAGTAGTAGTAATATCTCATTTATTTAGGTGTCTATTGTAACCATATACATGGGAAGCTACCAGACTTACCTGGGTCTGGGGCAATTTGTAGCGCGCCTGTACTCGTAGGTGCAGTATTAGCTGAATAGTTGATGCCTGTTCCAAAGACTTGCTTTTTTTTCAAATTTATAACGTTTTAGAGAAAATATCCGACGATAATTAAATTTTAGCCTATTCTTGACATATATAAATCTGATTAAATCAATAAGAAGTATTTGCAGATTCTAACTATTAAATTGCCTACTATAATCATTTTTGACTTATTGGTTTGAAAATGACTGATCCCTGTGGTCAAGGGGGATTTCATTTTAATTTGGAACATAGTGGCTAGAGGCAATGTCCAGCATCTACTAACCAATACAGTTACTGTTCTGCATTGTGTTCCCATGGAAAGCTTTACTATGTCATTATACTACAGCTAAAACATGCTAGATTTCTTCGTCGCAAGTCTAGGTGAGCCAATAAGCCTATTGTATCTTCTTTCTTTGTTTAAACCCGTAAGGGCACGGCGAACAAGCTAACAATAGTTTGACACTGTTGGTCATCTTGATGAGAAACGATACCCATTTACAAATGCAACTACTTCACCCTACTTATGCCTATATTTCTTCGTCTATTGTTTACTTTTGAAAGCTCCCAGAGGTTAGAGTAGATGCCCTATTTTTTCTCTATAAAATGTCCACCAAGTTATTCTTTAAGTACATTTCCAGCATCTGGTAAAGTGAATCAAAATAAACCAATTTCCAATATCTCTACTATCTACACTCGCCTCAAGTTATATACACAGATTTTTTTCTTTAACATTTTGCTTATACAATTTCTAGTTAAGTGCTTTATATACAGAATTTTGGGGTTTGGTGTGATCATATTACCGTCATTCCTCCATTGTCTCGTTCTAGTTTTTGTTGACTCCCTCCAACGACTTCTCCAGCTCCTCTTCTTGTGCCTTCTTGGCCTGTTCCACCAGGCTGTCCCACGTCTTGGACTTGGCCTTCTTGGTCGACAAGGACTCGTCAACAAGCGTAATATTGGTGCCCTTGAAGTCCTCGGGGTTAAGGTAAATAGCATCTGGCTCCTTCTCGTTGAACTGGCGGCCAATGACAAAGTTGTTGAAGTGGTTGGCGATAGCCTGGATGCTGTCGAGCTCGATGATCTTGGCGTCGCTGACTGCGGTCTTCAGCGTCTTCTCAACGCTCTTCAGGAACTGCAGACGCGCGTTGAGGTCCTCAAATGTCTTGCTTGCAATTTCCTCCGATATGCTTTCAACCGCCGCAGCGTTAATTTCGTTGTAGGCTTGGACCAAAGCAGCCTGAACCTGCTCACCGGTGAGCTCACTGTTCACCTGGCTGACGGGGAAAGCTTCAACAGTGAACCCGTTGCGTTCCTCCTCAGTCCATACAGAGTAGTCTCGTGGGGGCAAACCAATGACCTCAAGATCAACGGGCTCCTTCAACGACACCTCGTTACGCGACTCACGCTCTTCGATATCTTTAATCAGCTTCTTAGTCGAAGGCACGGGTGCGGCCTGCTCTTTACGGCCCTTGAGGAACCCAAAAAGGTCGAGACTCTGGGTTCCGGAGCTGTGAAAAAGTTGTTTCTGCTGGTGTGCCACACACGACCGAATGAGAGGCTGTGACAATCTGCTGATGTTGCGGATCATAGTTGATGAGTAGCTGTGTATGGGGGTGATGGTGTATGATTTGATAGAAGGGAGTCTTGAAGAAACGAGTGGTGTTGGAAAAAAAAAATTTTTTTCTTGATTCTGGTTGGCTGGGTCATGTGATAAATAACACAACGTAAAACTCGTAGAAATTCAAACATCTGCGTTTTTGCAAAGTACAAGTTTCGATCGTTAATCTTTGGATATAGCTATGGGTAAATAGCATTTCAAGCGTACTAAAGATGAATGATACTGTTGGCATACTGGTACCATCGGTTTCTTTCTAAAGGTACAACTGGGGCTTGGAAACATGGCACTCAAGTGATAGTCTAAATCACAGACTACGTTTGATACTAAAACCTGAATAAAATCAATGATCAGAATACCATAAGGCCAATGAATTACGTTGAATTTTTAAACAAAACATTAAATGAAGATAGATCTTTCAATTAAAAAAAATTATATGCAAACAAACTATACAGAATAATAAAAGACTGAAAAATACTAGATTTGAAATGTTAGCAAAAATGTTGTCAAATCAACATGAAATAACTTTTCGACTGCCTCAATAAATAAAAACATTTGAATTGGACAAAGTGTCAGAAATTTGGGTATATAGAGACCACATGGATGAGGAGAGAACAATTTTTCCTCTTCGGACTGGTGCACAGCTAATGACTCGTCATATCAATGTCCAACCAAATATAATCAATAAGGCAGCGTCTAAAGTAAGGGGTTTTAGCATTCTAAAAGTTCACTTACGTTTGTTGTTCGCATAGATAAACAGGACCAATAGCCATAGCCACCTTGACAAAATCAAAGGCAGCTGGACAGTTGGCTCGTTGAAGGACGAGGTAATCAGAAGTCGAAAAGTTCGAATCCGTGAGATTTTATATTCATAAATTGGGTAAGGGTTTATTTCAAAACCCTAATTAATTTAAAATGGTAGGGTAAGTCACGTGCATAACGGTAATAAACCTATTCACAAATGGCTCTGAACTGTCTAGTTATAAGTTCTCCATCGCTTGCAACCATTCTTTAAGTATAATGATAGCAGTAACAAAAATATCGTTGGTGTGAACTCAGTATATGTAGCTAAAACAAAAATATTAATGTAAATGTATTGGTCACACCGGTAAACTATTCTTTTGGGATGTATATTAAGAGGGTTGTGCTTTCGTTATTTACCCACTTCTAAACTTGGACAGAGCAAAGTAACCCTGTGTCAATTCAATAGTTCTCTGGAACTTCGAGCTTTCAGAAGAGTTACCTATGTTTTTGGAGTTTCAGTTTCAGTTTTCTTACTTTTCTGATTTACTTACCGCCGCTTAAGGCTTGGGTGGTTAAGTTTCTCGCCTATCGACGTTAGGGAATTGAAATAGATGTTTAAACAGATGACTTTATAGAATAAGACTCTCGTGTCTCAGAGATTAGGTAATGTGAATCATCTGGACCGCTAGATAGAATATAAAATAGATGGGCATACGTTAATACTTCCATTAGGGCTGTGAGGTTAACCAAAATAATATAGCATGTTGAACTGGGACCTTAATTCAATTAAAAAAGACCCAGACATGGAATATCATTAGTTGTAAAGAATTAGAGCAAAATAAAGAAGTATACTATGCGCTAATTGGGTTCAGGAATTTACCTCTGCTAGACTCTGTATGGTGCAATGAAATAGAAGCATCAGAGAAATGTAGGCAAAGTCTTTATCTCCTAGCAGATTTCTTATCAAGTCTTGGTGTTGAACATGAGTATTGAGTCCAGCAGAGCCAAGCATCAGAACTGCTGGGCACAATGTCATCCAGGACCAGAATTCATTCCATCTGATTACCCATTAAAAGCTTGAGACTGTTTGAATATTAATTTGAAAAAAAATACTTAAAGACACTTAGGATTGATATACCTTTGCTATTTTGTTTTGTGCAGGTATAGTATTCTACAAGCCGCACGATGAGCATTGATACATGTGTCATACGAATATATAGCATTGACAACTTGATTCTCCAAGTAATCTATCATTAAATTCTAACGGATATTATTATGAACAAAAGATATTACGCGACCAATAACTATACTTATTTGGTGAAAGGTATTATCTATAGTTACTTAAGGCTACGCATTGTAGTTGTAAGTTAATGTTATAAAACTGATACCCAAGATTAGTGTTTTAGACATCAAAATTTATAGCATACAAATCTAGTACCTTTCTATGTCTATTATTTATAATATTTATGGCTCTTGAGAATCTGGGCACTGAAATATTCATATGGTAGCTATCATGACCTTCCATTTTAAGACATATGACATGTCACTTGTGTCACTTCTATCAAACTGCTATGATATTACATAATCATTTCTAATATGCTGACTGTGTTTACCCGGCGTTGATCCAGTGACCATGATCGAGCAAAAACTCGGCGACCAGTCAAACTTCGCCTTTTTAAAATTTCTCTGCAATTTTTTCTCTTCCCTCCCCTCTCTTTTTCCCTTATCAACTGCCAACGGCATCATTAATATCAATCCCAATAAAATGCTTTCCGGATTTTCCCTTGCCAGGACGTGCCTGGGTAAGAGTGCCAGCGGATCCGCGGCCATGAAGTCTGGATTTTCTACTAGCGCCACACAAATGCTCATGTCAGGCGGCAGACGCGGCCGCCGCAACTCCTTCTCTATGTCAACCGAGTCTCTCAACAAGAATGGCAATCGCTTTAAGTCATCGTCTGCGCCGCCATCTTCATCTACGCCTTCAGTCAAGCCTAAATCTGCTGGTGTCCCGATCTCGACCAGTCTGTTTGAGCAGACCGCTGCGCCCAAGAACGTGCAAGCGCGCGAGTTGGCTCTGGACATGTTTTTTTCCGGCCACCGCCCGCTCTTTATGACCGACCACACTAAGCATCAGATCAACAACAACAATCACAACTCTGCCGACAAAAACAGTAGCAATTTCGATGGCCGTGAGTACATGCCCTGGGACGTGTCCGTCTCGGGTCTCGAGCTGAACCCTGAGATGAAGAACGTTCCCAGAGTTATTGTGCGTAACATGTTGCCCTTCCAGCCCGCGCCAACCGAGGCCGAGGCTACCAAGATGGAGGCCGAGCGCCTGCAGCAGAGAATGGAGGAAAACGCCATTTTGGCCGCCACTGGCGTTGGCCGCAATGGTGTCAAGGTTTTCTCTGTCGAAGTGAATGGCAACAACAATACCAACGCCACCAACTTTTTTGACAACAACAACAACAATCTGAACACCGAGTTTTCTATTGTGGTTGACGAAGAGCTTGCCAACCATCCCGATGTGTCACGCAGCTTGAACAAAATCAAGAGCCTGCTGTTGGGTGAAACTGACATTAGCGAATTCCTCCCCCGCATTGTTGAATCGCCCGCCTCCAAGTCATTTGGCCGCATCATCGAGGCTACCAGTGTCAAGAGAAAGAGAAAGTTGAAGATGAACAAGCACAAGCTCCGCAAGAGACGGAAGCTGCAGCGTGCCCTCCGTAGAAAGCTCGACAAATAAACACAGCCTACTAAAGAACAAACACACAAAGATTCGGCGGAGCAGTACTTGGCACATCTTCTGCCTACATATGAATATAGGTATATAGTGCCTTCTCGTCTATGGAAATTACCTTTTTTTTCTTTCTTTTTTCTCGTTAATTATTTTGTTTCAGCTCTTGCAAACGGTTGGAGTGAGAGGAAAAAAAAATCCCCTTTTAGTTTGGTTTCTTTCAATAGAGGGACAAAAAAAAAAATGTATATAGTATAAATAAATAAATAAATATGAAAAAACAAAAAAAAAATAATAGTAAAACAAAAACGATAAATGCACAGATGTATGAAGAAAAAAAGGCTGCAGGAAAGAAAAAGAAAAAAAACCGTTATTACTTGTTGAGGGAAACTGCATTAAATGTCCAATTGATAATATGTTCCGGTTTAAACCCGCCGGGAATGATGATATATCAAGGGTCCAAGACATCAACCCGTTGCTATTGTTGTTGTTGATTATTGTGATGCACGGACCGTCTCTGCGGATAGTGAAACTGTTGTAAAGGCAGTTGCTGTGTCGACATGGAGTCCTTGGATGCCGCTGTGTCGTTTGTCCTGACAGATCCAATACTGGTGGTGTGGTTATTGGTATTGTCGTCGATACTAGTTAGAGACGTCTGGGTGTTGACAATAGCAATTTCAGAGTTTCGAGGAGGATCAGCATCGTTGGCGCCGGCGCCATGCGCATTGTTATTGTTGGATCCTGACGAAAGCGGACGCGAAACCGACATGCCAAAGTTGATTACAATATCAGACACAAAAATAATGGGATTGACAATTTTGCGCATGTATTGCACAAGGACCGATTTGTCTTCATAGGGGTCTAAAGGCGAATCAATCACGGCGTGAGTGATGATGGGTCTTGGTGAGGAGCCTGGGGAGATATTATGATCATGGAGCGGCCGCAGGCCATTAAAGGACGTGTGGCGGGGCTGGGGGGTTTGTTGGAAACTCCGGGATGGCATGTGCGAGCGGTGAGCAGCAGAAGACGTAGTGGTGTGTTGATTGTAAGTCGATCCGGTCAGTTCGCTTTCTTCGTCCCACGGCCGGCCATTGTTAGCCAAAGCATCGTCATTGTTGTCGTCTTCGTCGGTAGACGGCCGGCGTGGCTTTGCGGTGCGGTGAATGGCGGCGGGTCCGGTTTCGTCCTCGAATATCTGGCGGCCAAGCACGCCATTTTTTTCCCGGATCTTCTCTGCAGTATAAACGCGGTCTGCCCACTCGCGGACAGTCACAATGGCAAGCATGGACATGACCCATGAGAGCGCATCAGACCACTCAAAGATCCACACGTTAGCGAGATCGACGATAAAGAGGATAATTGGCGACATGGCCGCGAGCAGAGCAAGCACAGTGAGTAAAAACATTGATGGGTCGTGCATGAATGAACTCTGTCGATTAGTGATTGCATAGTAGAAAACACAGCACGTATACAGCACCCCGAGCGCAATCTGAAATAGGTATGCAAAAGTGGAGAGCGACGTCAATACTGACGCCGGATGAAAGACTGAGATACCGTAAATGGTTTGAGCAACAATAGTTAGTGAGCCTCCCAGCCATAACACCATGCGCTTTTCCTTTTGGCGGTTGAAAAGCGACATAGCGACCTGCACCTGCGCAAAGTATATAAGGGTGTTGAAGGCGAGGTTTAAGATATGGAGCTTGTGCTTGGACTTGACAATGTGCCGCGCCTCAAGGGCGTCAAGATAGCCGCGGTGAAACTGGTCGTTAAATATCTTGGTAAAGTTGATGAGTACGACAAGAAGGTAGATAGAACAGCACAGTAGCGACAGACGGTACAGCACCGATCGGTGAGTTTGGAAGCCCATGACGATCAGCAAGAGCAGCCAACACACTGCGAACGACGCGGCAATAGAGTACAAAAGCGGCACTACCGATTTTACAAAGCTACCGCCGTCGGAAATCCAGTCCTTCCATTCGGCCATGGCATTCGGAACAACCGAGGGGACTTCACTGCCGTTATTGGCAACAAGTCCGAGTGCCGGACGTCCCTTCAGACAAAGGGGATGAAATACAATCGGCGCAGCGGTCTCGGTCGCAGCCGGTCGGGGGATGACAATAGTTGTATCCCCAAAGTAAAACGTGCCAGGTGCAAGCGTTATTGGCCGGCAGCCAGGTGTATCGTAAGAGGTCGTATACGGCTCGCGCCAGATGCCTTGCCGCTTCTGAAGCGGCTTCACAGTAGGTGCAGCTGTGGCCGCGGGGATGGCGGCGGACAGTTCCGGTGTCACGACGGTGGCAAGGCTAGATTGGGAGGGCGATGAGACCGGTGTGGCGGATGCTGGAAGAGAAGCGGTGATGCTGGGTGCTGAAGGTTCATGATGCTGGAAATAAGAGATGCTATGCGATTCGGGGAGGTTTGATAGGACGGGGGTGCTGACGTGCTGAGAGGCTACTATGCTATGAGAAACGGCAAGCGCAGCGGTGAGCAGGGCTATCATAAAGCTGCTGAAAAGGAAATGTCTGTAGTCGGCGTCAGCAGACTAAGAAGCAGCTACACTGGCGGGTAATGCGGGCAGTGACGGCGAACCGGGACAGTGATAGTGAGAAAGAGAGGGGTTGGCAATTAAGGTGTGTAAATAAAGCCCGAAATAAGGAGGGCGCGACATTTATTTAGGGGGTGGCAGTGGGCAGAGCTATTTTAAACGCGCATGCACGACGTAGAGACGGGTGAAGCTACAACAGCTAGCGAGATGGATACTGAAAGGGCCTATTTGGCGATCACGAGCCGGCGGTTTTGTGGACGAGCGATGGCGATAGGTCTTAAAAAAATAATAATAAAAAAAGAAAAAAACAAGTCTTAGACCAAAAGTTAAGCAACACGGTCAAGGCTTGGCTTAGCGGTTGGCAGAAAAAAAAAAAAAAAAAAAAAAAAAGTTTTTTGTCCAACGCAGAAATTAGAATTTGGAGTTTGCAGCCCAACCATTGTCAGGGTAATTAACGCCATCTGTGGATGCAAAGCCTCAAATACGCGGATCTGGGAGCTATACAATCGCACTCTGTGCTCCGATTCGCCGGCGCGTGCGGCAACTCAAAGACAATACAGTGCGTCTGAGTCCACAGCGCTCTCGGTGAGGCCCCGCTGTGCAGCACTCATGCACTGCTAAACCACACACAAATCGGATGGCCTACTGGGGTTTGCCGATCAAGCGGAGCTCTAACCTTATCTGCTTAGTGTGACTCAACGTGGCAATGGCGCATGTCGTAAGTGCCAACCTAACGGTTGATCTACACAAAGAGCCCAAAGCAGTAAAAAGAAAGCACATGATACATTTGCCCTTCGAGGGAAGCGTTCTGGGCGTTTCAGCTGCCGGTCTGCAAGCGTTCACTGTGAACTCTTTGTACTGAATAAGCGCCATGGCTCAGATCCCTGGCCCTATAGCCAAGAATTGCCCGCACGTCGAGCCGACTTAGCTTTTGCCGTGCCCAGCCTTGACCAAGCCCACGCGGCCACACAGCAAACAAAAAAAAAAGTCAAGCGTAGATCTGAGTAAGGCGAGAGAACCAATGCGTAAAGTACCGGTCTCGTTTCGGTACAGATACAAGTACACCACGCTGCATTCGAGTCTTGGTAGGAGCCAGAGCATGATTTAATTTAACACGCGGGTATGAGATTTTTTTGGTTGCAGCTTTTACGTGCACGTTGCTGGGACAAATTGTATAGTACACTCCTTTCCAGTGCATTTTTAACGCCTGTCGTGGGATTTAACAGAGCAAGGTAATCAACAAAGCATTCATACATTGACCATTTTTTCCTATAGGACTGTAGGCTGAATAGTGGTTCTGTATGCGCTTGATGTGCTGAAATTTGCAGTTCAACACATGGTTAAATTACGGTTTGTGTTATACAGAAATTTTCACGAGTTCAAGGCTTGATGTTGCTTCATTAAAAACGAGCAGTTAAAAATAGAGAATTTTTTTAAATAGTGTAATACATTGGTGTTTAGTTCCAGTTGGTGATATGGCAACTGAGAGATATGTTATGCATCGGGAGGTTTGGATTTTGTAATGAAATGTTCTAGTCGGATCAAATACAATATCACATTTGGTAACATTGTAACGGCTGGCCAGGAGCAAGATCCAAGTGTTGTAAAAAAGGGAAATTCTCCTCAGGAAGCTCTAAATTAAAACTGGCAATGGGACCGGAACATTGTAAGGTGTTTCGTTACCACCTTTTGTTGTGAAAGATGGTAGACCAATAGGTGTAGCATTCACATTGATTATATAGACATCTGAGTTCTGGGCTAAAAGGTTTACTAAATATTTGTGAATAATTTATGTTGCTATAGCCAAAGTTGCGTTCTGGAAAATATTTCCAAATGAGGTACATCAGCGAGGGAAATCATGATTGCAAGTATGGTCAGCTGGAAACAGTTGACCACATTCTCAAGGAGTGTACTTTGGATCCTGCAGAGCGAGGTTTCTTAAAAAAGATTTTCCGGGAGCTTCATCTCAAGATTCTTTTTGATACCAAGAAGGGCCTTGGAGTGGTGGTAAAGTTTTTAGATTTGTTACTGCAATTTCTTTGCTGATGGTTCACTTGATTAGAGCAGCTTGTGAAGGTTTTACTAAGCGTCAATCTCTGGTATTGATCTACTGTTGTGCATCGCAGGTTTCCCTTATCACATTATTCATGGGGCATTTGGGGGCATCAAACGCTTGAGTTTACAATACTCACTGGTATTACTATCTTGCTGGTTTCTCAGAGACAAATGGTTTTGAAATTTATGTCTGTATGTCATTGCGTATTATAACTTGTATGTAACTATTTGATGTAAATACAATAAAACTAATTATCCATTTATCTGATGTTTGAAGTTTTACAATCAAACATCACAAAGCTTATAATAGCCAAGACTAAGCCATGTAAGATACAATATACTCTAAGGGTCTGGATCAAATCGCACAAGCTCTTTGATAAAGTTAAGGTAAGAACTGATAACTTCCTGTAACCACATGAGATTCACAGAGTTAGATATATTGAAATAAAGCAATAGTTTGATTTTATATAAAAATACTGTATGAAAAATCGTCTGGATATTCTAATCAATGATGTAACAGATAATAAAGAAGTATAGAAACTGGTTTACTTAGAGAAACTATTTGAAGATCAGAAAGCCTTGAAAATTTACCATAGGTTGGTAGAACACATTTTCTAGGATAGCTAATTTGGTGGTTTATCAACACAAAATCGTAGACGAATGAAAATGGAAATATATGTGTTTGTTGGAAACACAATTGAAAAACAAACCAGCCAAAGCCAGCAGTTTATTATAAAATTGATATTAAAAGTATCTTCGGAGTCAAGTGTAAGAATCCCGCTTGCCATAATGAAAATGTTTAAAACAATGTATATAGTATATTCCTTGACAATTTTGGCTTTATATCAATAGTATAATTTATTTCAAGTTAGAAATTTAAAACATTCTGGTATTCTTAATAGATATTTGTTTCAATCATAAAAAGAAACAAAAAACAAATCTAAACAAAGTGAAGAAATTTCTGCTCAAATTCCCTACTTTTAAATCTGTTGATCTACACAGCTTAGGCCAAGAGAGTCAAGTTTTATAACTGCTTGCCAAACGTAAGACAACAGTCAATCTAACAACTAAATCTAATACAAACAAATATTATATTGAGAAACAGAAACCATTGCAGTTACAACACCAATCTCAATGAGACTGAAAAATGTAGATCATGAATGACGGTCAAGTTAAAAGCCTTTGATCATGCGACATTAACAAGTAATAAAAAAGTTGTTTAGGGTTGAATGAAATTAGTTAACGGATTATAATCACTCAAGTAAATCAGTAAGCAGGAATGAAATGAGACCAGCAAAGTTATTGAATTTATTTCCGCCTAATCATGCAATCAGCTTTAAAGAATCTAGGCTGCAAATTGTAACGGAAGGGCCTGCGATACAGACCACCGGTATTGTTTTCTACTTGTTGTCTATGTAAAGCATAAAATCAGACCAAACTCATCATGAGCAATTATACTCGCACCAACTTCCAGCAGCCTAAATATAGAAACAACGGGTATTCTAAAATTTGGTGAATAAAACTAATAACTACAATTTCAAGCCCACCAGTAGCTACACTTTATATATCCAGAGCTATTACGGGCGCGGATGCTATAGAATAGCATGGTTGGCTGCTGCTATCCCGCTTCCCACGTTGGAAAAGTTGCGTAAGACCACGATTCTGTCTCTGAAAAAGAAAGTCCCTTAAACTAAAAAAAGAACAAAACAGTCGTGCTTGTATTAAATAGCACCCTTTTATACGTAAACCAATGCCTGGACTCGGAAATTTTGACCATGGAACCTGCTGCAACATACACCATGGTACCTATGCCTTACAATATAGACCATTAGATATCTATCTTTGCCAAGAATGCTGATATAATCATGTCAAACACGTACCACTTGTGGTACCGCCATTTTTCTTAGTGGTTTCTGTTTTATCTCTGCATGCGCACGACTTGTCAGTGTCATGACAGTGGCTGACGCCGAAGCAGTCACCGCGTTATTGCTAACTGGACCGCATGAGAAATGAACCCGCGCGCACATGGTGCCCACACCGAACCCAGCACCGGTCGTATCCACTTCCCCTGAAAAATTAAAAAAATAAAAAATAAAATAAACGGCAGCGCCAAAAGCAGTTGCGAAACCGTACAACTGCAAACTTGCCAAAAAAAAAAAAATGCAAATATGCAGAAATAAAAAAGTAATAAATAAAATAAATAGATAAAAAAAAAAATAATAATAAAAAAATTAAATCATTTTCTTTTCTGCTTTATTTTTTATTATTTTTTATTTTCATTACTTTTTTTTCCTCTTCTATTTCACTATCCATACCTCCATCCCCACCGTCATCACCGTCTATCCGTGGCCGTCATTTGATCTTCACCAGACCTCGAGAAGAACAACTATCGCCCTCCTTCGCTTGTCTCACCACCATTTTTGTCTACTTCTCCAGACAGAACCATGACCAGAAGACCCCAGCGTTGACCGACCCCAACAGCAGCACGAACCTCGCCAGACCGGCCTCCATTGCATTTACTTCATGTCAACAACACTAATTCCTCTGCATTTTCCCGATCATGACCCTCTACGCACCCGCTAGCGCCCAGAGTCCCCGTAATACGTCTAATATTTCTAATACTTCTAATGCCTCTAATCTATCTACCACCCACTCTAACGACCTGCTCTTCTCACCTTCGGCAGCCTTTGCAACGTCTCCATCTTCGCTCAAGACCTTTAGATCCAACACAGACCTGCCCCGGCTCCATCCCTACCCTGTGACCCCCAACACCGCGCGCTCCAATTCGCTTCAGCTGCCGAGCTTTGCGAAACCTGTCCACCGCGCACAGTCGTCACCAAACCTTATAAACAAGAAGGCACCGTTGCCAAACGCGGGCACCAGCCCTGCCGCCAAGCTTGCATCGCCACTGGCAGTCAACTACGATCCCGAGGGCTACAAGATTGCCTCACCTATTCCTAGAAACCTACTTGATAACCGCATCTCGAACGCGTCGTCTTCTACCACCATCACGTCGACCACGACTTTCAGCTCCTACTCAAACCGAAGCAGTAGCAGTAGCAGCAACGTAAATAGCGCCAAGCCGCATATGGCTGTAGCCTTCCGCCCGGCTTACCTCGACCACCCAGACCAAAAGATGCCTTCGCCGGTAGTCAAACACGCGCCAACAGACTCGGACTCATACGCGTCCGCCATAGACATTATTAACGATTATACTGACGACCTCAGCATGCGGTCCCTGGCGTCGTCCGAGGACGTAAGCACGAGGTCCATTCGCACAACTAATACAACCAACACTACTAATCCTAACCCTAATCTTCCCGGCACCGCCCGCGCATTTGTGGCATCGTCAAAGCTGAACCCGCGCTCTGTGATCCAGGCGCCAGACTCGTCACGCGATCGCTATGGCTTTAAAAAGGAATCCACACACATCTCTGAAGCCGACTATAACAAATGGTGGTCCGAGTACCAGCCCTACATTGACCGGCGCAAACGCAAATGGGCCAAACTCATGGCCGAGTCCGGGCTTCCGATAACTAATAATGACCCCACTGTCTTCCCGCCGCGGTCGGAGAAGGTCAAGCGCTACATTCGCAAGGGAATCCCCGCAGAGTGGCGCGGTAATGCGTGGTTCCACTATGCCCGCGGCCAGGAAAAGCTCTCAGCTAATATCGGGCTATACGACAAGCTTTCCGAGCAGGCCGAGAACCTGCAAAGCCCCGATACAGAGATAATTGAACGTGACCTGCACCGAACATTTCCAGACAATATCTACTTTCGGTCAGAGCTGAACACTACGGCAGCTGCGGGCGGCAAGCCCCAACGCGATAACGAGCCACCAATGATCACGGCACTCCGGCGGGTACTGCGCTCGTTTGCAATCTACCAACCGCGCATTGGCTACTGCCAAAGTCTAAACTTTCTCGCGGGACTGCTTTTGCTTTTCCTTAGCGAGGAAAAATCGTTCTGGATGTTGGTGATCATAACCGAACGCTATCTGCCGGGTGTACACGAGATTTCGCTCGAAGGCGTGAATGTCGACCAGGGAGTGTTGATGCTGTGCATCAAAGGGTCGCTCCCCAAACTGTGGAACAAAATTGGCGTGAATTTTGAAGGCGAGCACTATGGAAGTATTTTGACAAAACTGCCGCCTATCACGCTGTGCACAGCGGCATGGTTCATGAGCGCATACATTGGTATCCTGCCAATTGAAACGGTGCTGCGGATATGGGACTGCTTGTTTTACGAGGAGTCCAAGACTCTTTTCCGCATTGCGCTGACGATATTCAAGATTGCCGACCCGGAGATTGAGCGCCTGCACGACTCGATGGAAATTTTCCAGGTGGTGCAAACACTGCCAAAAAAGCTGATTGATGCGTCGGCGCTGCTGAATGCGTGCTACCGGCGGCGTAATGGCTTCAAGCATGTTTCACAAGAGGAGATTGTACAGCTGCGCGGGTTTGTCAAGAACCTGCGCAAAAATGCCAACAACGGTAACAACGGTAACAACAGTAACAACAGTAACAGCGACAACAGTGGTAACAGCGGTAACAGCAGTAACGCAACGGCTACCCCGTCAGACCTCGAGATGTACAATATATTTAAACATGAGCACTACGGGATTACGCGGCGGATGAAATCGCTTCGGATAACCCCACGCAAGTGAGCGTTCGGCTGGTATATATAAACACGGAGATGTTAAATCTAAATAATACAAGAGACTTGAGCTTTAGCATGTACGCTATGAATGATAAAACTTCTACTTAATTAAGACTTGTGTCCAGAAAGATAGCACTTAAAAGTTGACCTAACCCACACAAATTTTTTTTTTTTTCTCGCTTTGCCCGATCAAACCAGAATTTCCCTTTTTTGACTTTGTTACCACACACGACACACCACACTTGCCCCTTCAAGCTTTTTCGGCCCATCTCGCCCATTGCATAGGAGATCTGTATATTACACCAAACGGGCCGTGAACTCCATTTTTGGACTTGAGTGTAGACCAAAACCAGCCCGAAGCTCTTTTTTTTCACTTGGATATCCGTGCTTACCCGTATTGCTCGGATCTTATTTTAGTGTCCCTACTTCGTGATCTTGGCTTCTTCTTCCTCCGGGTCTGCTGGTTGCTGTCTCAGTACGCTGTCCGTAATACTATCGATAAACCGTGGCCGTTTTTGCCCTTCCTTCCACCGCCCGGATCTGCTTTTGAGCATCTTCAGGAAAAAATTAAAAAAACTTCATTTAAGCCCCGACTGCTTCCGTCATCGTGCATCCGCATCTCTGCGGCCAATTGATCGCATACAACCCTATAGACACCAGCATCTTGCTCACCAGAGCCTACCATAATCCACACCAATCATTGACTTCATTATGGACGTGCAGCTTCTTAGCCAGGCGTTCCTCGCAACGCTGGATCCCGACGCGGCCACACGCGCTGCCGCGGAGCTTCATCTCGCAACGTGCGAATCTAGCCCCTACATACTTGCATCGTGCCTTACGATTGCTAAGGACTTTTTTTATCCTGCCGCTGTCCAGCAGGCAGCTGCAGTCTTTTTGAAAAATCTCATTGCGCGTCATTGGAAAATCTCCGGCGCCAAGCATATCCGTAATCCTTCTCCACTGCTGCTGCCGGCACAGCATCAAGATCAATCGCAGCAGCAGCAACAGCAACAACAACAACAACAACAGCATCAAGAACAGCAGCAACAAGTGATACCGACGCCTTCGCCGCCGCCGGTAGCGTTCTCCGCCTCTACTCGGACCGAGTTCAAGCAACTACTTCTCTTCACCCTACCGCAGGTTACGCCTGAAGTACAGGCGCACCTTGTCGCAGTGATTGCCACGGTGCTTTCTGCAGATCTACCGCGAAACCTATGGCCTGAGTTCCTGCCGACGGTGATCTCCATGTTACGCACGCCTGAATCCATGTATGCTGGCGTACTCTGTGCTGCACAGCTCTTCCGCTACTACAGCCGCCTAAAGCCCCACCAACAGCGCCAGAGCCGGGCACAATACGAATCTGCTGTCGGTGCTGTGTTCCCAATACTCTATCAAATTGCCTCGATCGCGCCGGCTCAGGATCCGCCACTGGCGCTGTGGAAAGTGGTCAAGTGCTATCGCTACGTTGTTACCGCGAAGAGCAGCATTCCGGCATTTTTGCAAAGCGATCAGGAACTTAAAAATTGGCTCTCACTACTTATGGACATTCTTAAACGACCTATGGGAACCACCATAGCCGATATTGGCGTCTCGCCGCAGCATCAACAGGAGCAACATGAGCAACAGCAGAATGAGCAACAGCAAACCCCCAAAAATACACAGTCGCCGGCGCAATCGTTTGGATCCCCGGCGGTATCTGTCAGCTCTGAGGACGAATGCGAGTCTGATTCAATCAAGCGTTTTGCTTGGATGAAGTGCAAGAAGTGGGCATGCCACGTTTTAACACACCTAATGGTAACTGCGTGTGGCACCTCTACTGAAAGCGCGTTTATTGGGCAGTCGTTTGGTAATTCTGCTCGGCTTACTTCTGGTGCAGCCAACCCCACTGCGTCCATATACCTCACGTACTTTGCACCGGAGGTATGCAACATTTTTATCAAAGAAATTGAGAAATGGCAGCAGGAAACACCGGAGGCGCGGTCATCGTTCCTGAGCATTGACAGTGCGCTCATAAACGTGTTCACGTATCTTGATCTGGCGCAGACTGTGCCAGACTTGTGGTCCGCTATCCTGCTCCCAAACATGTCTATCATATTGTCCAATTTGATTTTCCAGACACTGCTGCTATCACCCGATGACATTGAGCTCATGCACAGCCAGCCCGATGAATATATTGCTGTGAACATTGAGAACGCTGAATTCACGCCGCGCATCTACGCGCGCCGCTTGCTTTCGCACATCATGAAATTCCACGCGGACCAGGTGCTCAATGGGTTCTTCCAATTTATCAATGAGATAATCGCCAAGTATCACACAAACCGCAACGACTACACGCTAGCCGTGCAAAAGGACGCGGTACTGCAAATGATGGCAGCAGTTCGCCGCAGTTTCATTGTCAGTGGAAAGAGCAGTAATACCAACACTGCTAACGCTATTGAGCTTTTTACTCACCAGATGGAGTCTTTTCTTGTGCATCACACATCTTTAGATAAATCATCGCAGTATGCGTTTCTGCGCGCGCGCGCGTGTGAAACGATTGCAGCATTTGGTCAATTTGAAATGCCGTTAAGCGACCTTGAGAATGTTTATACACGTGTGCTCCCGTGTCTGGCGGACACGGAGGTAGTGGTGCAGTTCCAGGCCGTGATGGCTATCCAGCAGCTTGCACGCTATCCCTACGTGCACGCAGCGCTTGCTGACCCGCAGCAGGTATCCAACATTATGGTGCACATTCTTGAAATTTACAACAAGGGTGTCGATTCAGAACGTATTGCACTGGTTATGGCAGACCTGATTGCCGACTACACTGAACAGCTTGTTCCATTTGCTGCTGGCATGGCCAAGCAGCTGGCTGACCAATTTGTGCGTATTGCTGGAGAAGTCATTTCACGTAGCGAAAGTGATGAAGGCTTCACAGATGACAAAAATATGGCTGCGAGCGGCATCCTTGACACATTGCATACGCTTCTTGCGGCGCTGGGACGAGATAAGAGCGCAGAGTTGCGACCAACTCTTATCCCCGTGTTTTCTATTGTGCTCTCAAACGCACAAGAAGACTTTTACCAAGAAGTGTTTGATCTTATTGAGCTGCTGGTGCCGGAGGCCCAGCAACAACAGAGCCCGCGACCTGATGATGGTGAGTTCCTGAACCAGCTGTGCGGGCTGATCCAAGCAGGGTCTGTTGCCAATCCAGCCCATGCTGGCGAGTATTTCATCCCGTGCTTGTGCACCCTGATAGAGGCCGATGTAGCCGGCGCGCTTTGCACAGAGACCAACACCAAGTTCTTTTTTGAGCTAGGAGTGCGCTACGCATCAACTCCCGGAGAGTACAAGAAGCGTGGGCTTGACTTTTCGCAACTCATCATCTTCTGGTACTGTAAGCTCGAACGTGCTTCTGAATGTGTCGATTTTTACATCTCGCAGTTGCTTGACTTGGTACCCACGTCAGACGTACTGGGAATTTTTGTTGCAGCTGTGTCTTATAACCCGTTTGGTGTCCCGGCGTACGTAGCCCGCACGGGCCGACTTGCTGCTATCGTGCACGAGTATATTACCGTGTTTGGCCACAAGTTCACCAAGGTCTACGAGAAAAAACTTGTAGCAAGTGGGCTGCTCAAATTTCTGTCAACTCTGCCCGAAACTCCAACCTTGGAGCCGAGTATTGCGTATGACTTAGCCAACGCAGTTGCCAAGTACGTGATCGACATAGAGAATCTGCCACTAAAGACTGAGCCAACATCACCCCAGCCAAATGGCGGTGCTGAGGTTATGCAGTTTCAGTTTGTCGACTCTGGAATCTATTCATACGGTAAGTGCTCATTTTTTCCAAGAAAAAAAATATATATATGCATGCCTATTGTTGACAAAAATCCAACTAACACATTATTTACAGAAGACGGTGACGATGACGATTCTGATGATGACTCAGATGCTGAGGCGTACAATTATTATTACAATGACGCGGACGAGCCCTCATTTACGGAGCCTCTGCTCGAAGCAACCATGGCACAGTTCTTGATTCTGCCCTATTTTAAGGAACACCTTGGTGCCATGAAGGCGCGCGCGCCTCAGGTCTACTACGATTTGTACACGCACAGCGGCGTCGAGTTCCAGCGTCTCGCCGATTACACAGGCGTGTAGATAGATCCTAGACTTATCAAAAAATTATATATAAATTAGAGCCATACAATACACTACATAGATGAAGGTAACTAAACAGAAGCTAAACAGCCTTATTCAATTGCTGGCAAGAAATAAAAGTCGCGCAGGAACTTGTGGTGTACAAGGGCCTACTCCAAGTCGCTGTCAGCAACGTCGACTGGGGCGCGGCCCACGACACCAAGCGTAGGCTGCCAGACCTGCACAATGTTGTCGTCAGAAACACTAGCAGCAAGCCAGTCCGTGCGCTTGCTCCAGGCAAACTCAGTCACCGCGCTGGTATGACCACCGTGCATGAACAGTAGCTCGGGCGCACCGTCCTCGGCATCCTCTTGCGACTGCTCCTGGCCAATACGCGACAGATCCCACAAGATCACGCGGCGGTCGGCACCACTGGAAGCAAGCACACGACCACCTAATGCTGGTGTTGGTGCCCAGTGCAGCGTCGAGACAGCGCCGGCGTGGCCAATAAGCGTGTGTAGGCGGCGCTTGATGTAGCGCAGGTCACTAAGCACGACTGAATGATCGCTTGAGCCCGTTGCAACCATGTATTCGCCGTGAAACGCAAGCGTGTTAATGGGCGCGTCATGCACGTTGTGCGTCAGCGTGGGTGCCTCGCCCTGGACACGCGTGTCGTAGAGGTAAAGCTGCTTATCCTCGGCAGCGGCACCAAACAGGGCACCGCTGGCGTCTTGCCAAGCAACGTCGTTGACAATGTCGCTGGAAGGTTGGAATGTGCGGGGCTTGGCAGTAGAATCAGCTACATCCCAGATCGCAACGGTGCCATCGTCGGCGCTCGACAAGAGCGTGTTGGAGACTGTTTTATTCCACGCGAGGCCGTAGCCGTTTTCCGAGTGGAACTTGAGCTGCGCTATGTGGGTATCGTTATCCTCGGCATCTGAAAGGCGGTAGAGGTAAACAGTGCCGGAGTTGCTCGCAGTGGCAACGAGCGCGTCGTCCTGCGGTGATACGCGTGCGCGGTTGACCTCGCCCTCATGACGATAGCGCTTAAGGACCTCAACCTGCGACGAGACCTTGCCCTTGGCGGAAAACCGCACCTGCGAATGCAGCAGATGGTTCTGCGCAGCATCGGTGTGGGTACCGAGTAGGAGCTGCTCGTGGACGTCGCCGTCGGAGCTGAGGAAGAGACAGATGCGTTAGATGTTGCTGCGACCGATAGTCAAGTGACAAAAAAAAGGATATATACTTACGCGCTAGCGACAGCGCGGTCAAGGAACTCGACAGTCAGACTGGGCCAATCAAGTACAGTCTCTGAAATGCGCTGATACATAGCCGGGCAGTTCTTCTTCCATGTCTTGTACTCTGTGTGCGGGTTAGTGGTGATGGCCAGACAGCAACGGCGTGGGATGGAGGGGATCGCATACCTTCTTCAATCTGTTCAGGGGTGTCTTTATATGGGGTCAGCGAGTGGTCATAAGAGTCAATTGACCGAGTGTATACGTACCTTCGTGATCGGCGGCGTCGGGATGGCCGGGGTGGCCGGGGTTGGTTGCGGCGGTGCTCATCGGGGGCGGCGGTGGTGGTGGAAAGTGCCAACTTGATTTCAGCCCCGGTGGCCATAAAACCTGCCGACTTCTCTCCCTTTTGCCCTCTCCGACTTCTGTCATCAACCACATCGCTGCCGTGCCCAACCGTGTCACCGCCCGTGTTTGTTTCCTATTCAATTCCGTCTCGCTGCCTTATTACCACCGCAGTAGAGCCGAGCAGAATCAGCCCTGATCCTTTCGCAGACCAGATCCGCCTCCCGCGCCTCCCCACCCCTTCTCCGCCACCCGATCAGACCCAGCTCCGGTACCCTCGCACCCGCCAGAGCCACCCCGACCCAGCCTGCGCCCGCAACCTCTTCACACGTTTTTCTGCGCCCGCAACCGCCGTCCGCGCCGCTGCCCGACGCGCAAACCGGATAAGAACCACCACCTGCATCGCTTTTCTCCCTCCTAAAAATTTTCTCTCTCTCAACTCTTTCCACCCGTTGCCTTGAAGCTCCGCCGCGCCTCGCTCCTTTTCCCTAACATACCCCATATGATGCGCATAAAACAGTTTGGCGTCACGCCGCCGCTCTCCGATCGATTCCCATCCCCGCATGAGACGCAGCTTAACGCTGCGCTCGTTGACGAGCTTTCGCGCCAGGGCTCGTTTGAGTCCCCGCTTGAATCACAGCGCCGCATTGCCGTCCTCGGGCTACTTCAGACACTGACGCTTCGGCTTGTTCAGCTTGTTGGTCGCATGCATCGCATTCCCGACGACCGTCTTGCTGCTGCTGGCGGCAAGATCTTCACGTTCGGCTCCTACCAGATGGGCGTCCACGGCCCCGGCTCCGACATCGATACGCTTGTCGTGGGCCCCTCGTTCGTCACCCGCTTTGAGTTTTTCGACATCTTCCCGGATCTGCTGCGCGAGCTGCCACAGACAGAATCTATCATCGCAATCCCCGAGGCTTTTGTGCCTGTCCTCAAGGTCAAGATCTCCGGCATCTCCGTCGATCTGATCTTCGCCAGTCTCAACGTGCCACAAATACCCCTCGACTTCTCACTTGAGGACGAAAGCCTGCTCTACGACATTGATGACAAGGACTTGCGTGCTGTCAACGGCACGCGCGTTACCAACGAGATCTTGCGTCTTGTACCTGACGCCATAGTCTTCCGTCTTGCTTTGCGGGCTATTAAGCTATGGGCTCGCCGACGCGCGATTTACGGCAACATTATGGGTTTCCCTGGTGGAGTTGCCTGGGCCATGATGGTGGCCCGTGTGTGTCAGCTCTACCCCAATGCCAACGCTGCTACTGTCGTTTGCAAGTTCTTTGACGTAATGGTGCAATGGGACTGGCCAAAGCCAGTGCTACTCAAGCCCCTCGAAGCCCGCAAACGCCACTTACGTGTGTGGAACCCGCGTGTTAATATCCACGATCGCTCGCACCGCATGCCTATCATCACGCCTGCCTACCCGCCTATGTGCTCAACTCACAATATCACCAGTTCTACGCAGCAGGTGATAATTGCTGAACTAAAGAATGGTCAGACCATAGCGCACGAAGTTCTCCGTGGTCAAGCGCCTTGGAAGAGCTTTTTTGCACCGAGCCCGTTCTTCCGCCAGTACAAGTACTACCTCGCTGTCGAAGCCACTACCACCGGCACGCTTGAGGAGCATTTACAATGGTCTGGTCTGATCCAGAGCAAAGTACGTCTGCTTGTGCAGAAGCTTGAGGCTCTGGACACTATCAAGATTAGCCACCCCTATGTCAAGACCTTTGACAAGAGTTTTCTGTGCTCCGAAGAAGATGCACAGCATGTGGCACAGGGTGAAATTGTCGAAGGTCTGCAATCTGTCCCACCAGACACGGGAGTATCATCTGAACCAGGAAAAGTCGTCGTGCACACCACTACGCTCTACGTGGGCCTTGAGCTGTGGTCGGGACTGACCAAGCGCCTCGATATCAAGCGCCCATGCCAGGACTTTTTCGATGCGTGTAAGGCCTACTATCACCCACATTGCACCATATTCATCAAGCATCTTAGAGGGAACGCACTGCCGCCAGACGTGTTTGAAGACGAGGAGCCTAATGCAGCTGAATCAAATCCTACCGCTGCTCCTGCCACACCGAACTTGTCGTCAGATAACATGTCACCCAAGGCATCCACATCGTCGGCATCCTCCCCGGCGTCTGTAGGTATGGTGCTTAGAAAGCCGATAGAAGAAGGAACCAATAACACTCTTAATTCTGTTGACGGCCCGCAAACGCCAGTCGAAGACAATACAGAAAAACTAGAACAACTGACACTCTGAGCTTAGCTCATTATTTATATACCTGCCATCATTCTAATACCACCAGCATAACCTTCTTTCTGTTCGGGTTTATTACGATAATCTTTTTTTTCTCTTCGATAATTTTTACATGTTCTTCAACGGCAAGTCCGTTTTTGTTTTTAGTATTTCTTTGTGGCCGACTTGAACTTGTGATACTTTGCGAACCACAAGCGCAGTTGGTGAGCCCCAAACTCTTACACAGACATACAGACACACACACTAGTGATACTAGATAACATAAATTAAAATAACATCTGTACATATATCATTTAGCTACGCTTTGATTTTTTGGTTTGGGCCTTGCTGTTGTAGCCAAGTTTACGCTTAGAGCCGGCAGGGGCGACAGAGGCACTGGGAAACTCAAACTCGTCGACGGAAGGCACATCACTGAGCGCAGAATCAACCCAAGCAAGTCCCGAGCGTAGAATATCGACCTCACCAACAAGCACCTCAGTAGCCATGGCCTCGCGGGCGCCAACCACGACTTGTGTAAGGGAATCCGTTTCGAGCTCGTTCTTAGCCGCAGCCCGACGCTTGCATTCGTCCTGCACCGACTGCCCATACTTTCCAATGCGTGATTCAAATATCGCTCGCCACACTGGTACGGCTTCACGGAAAGTTAACTTGCCTGTAGCTGCATGCTTGACCAAGGTTTTGACCAATTTTTTAGTAAGTTTCTCCTCGTCGGCGCCGCCGTTGCGCTTAAGTGCGCGCCTAAATGCCTTGAGATCCTTGGAGCGGACGAGTGCAAGCACAAGGAAGTTGACAAGAGAAAGTAGTTCGGTGCTGGGGACGCCTGCAGTAGTGCGTTCAACGTCGTACGAGTCATCAACAATCTCCATCACACCTTCCTCCCAGTCTGCGAGTAACTTAACCAATTGTAGGGTGCTCTCGCGTGTTGCGGGCTCAGCAAATTTGTTAGCGGGTGCAGGCGCATGAGCCACCACGGCATCGACGAGATCATTAACTGTGATCTCGACTAAGTCTGAAGCCGTACCGCCCAGCTCCGTGTAACCATAGCGCCGTAGCAGATCGCTGTTAGGGAAGTCACCATACGTGTTGTAAATCTGGCCACCGGCGGGTATGGCAGCAGTTGCGCGCATGACCAGAGATCCGTCGTCTTCTTGTTCAAGATGAGCATTACAGAGCTGTGAATGTGCGTTCAGGGTGTCGGCCAGCGGCACCATGGCCTTGACTGGCCCATCGTCGTCTTCGTCGTCGCTAAACTCTTCTTCAATGATCAGCTCTTCGTGTTCTTCTTCGTCACCTGGGACTTCATCTTCATTTTCATCTGCTGAGGCTTGATCTTCCTCTTTGGCATTTTCATTATCCTTGTCTTCGCTTGATCCGGCCTTGATTCTATCAACGTCAAAGCTGTAGGACATGATCAGACTGCCCACCCGGTGAAACGCATCTACTGACACGTCCACACCGTCAAACACGGTATCCTTGTATTTCTCCACTACTGGCAAGATGTTCTCACGAAACCCGGCCTCGGCCTCAGCCCTGCCGATTTTTTCAACTAATGTTGACCCTTGCAGGAGTTGTTCAGCCTCGCCTTCATCCCAGAACATGGGCGTGCTGAAATGCGCAGGGATGACATCAAAGTAAGGCTTGAATGCTTCACCTTTAGAAGCATGGTACATCAAGTACAAGATCAACGCGGACCATTCATCAAGGGTACCGTCGGCAAGTTCAGGCACGCGCTGTACAAGTGCACCGCTCCCTTCCGCATCACTGTCAATGGCAATAACGCGGTCACGCGGAATTGTGAATAAATCCTCTCCTTCTGCAATGTCCTCCACGGCGATCAGTCCGCGGCCTTGACCCTGCGAGCGGTAGTCGTGCACTTTGACCTTGGGCGAGATTTTGTAGCCCCGGCTTTCTGTCAGCCACTGCACAAACGCCTGGGTTTGCTTTGTAAACTCATCGTTGGTATTAGCTTCTTCGCTAGTCATTGTGTATATCTACGTGATATCCGTATGCGTTTCTATAGTCTATTGTTACCGTGAGATATAGCTGTCAGTTCAACGTAGAGGTGTTTTCGAGAACCTGAAATTCTTCAAGAAAAATTTCGCGATCATCCATGCTGCTGATATATGGTCACGTGATGTGATTTTTCAATTGGGAGTTAATGTACCGATGCCCACAAGTTATTTAAAGACTTGGCTATGGTTATAAGAAAAACCCACGTAGCGCAATGGTTATGGCTATGGTTATGAGATCTGATTTTGTTTCATTTTTGCTTCCTTTTTAAATATACAAAATAATATGGGTTATAAAATCACCTACTTCCTGCCTATTCCAAGCACCAAGCTTAGTACCAGAGGGAGCTCCGAGTTTCTCAATGTCTCCCTCGTATCGCCCCATGCCAAGTTTGACTCAGCTCTACCTGTATCACCATTTACGGACATGTTGGATTAATTGAATATCAACAAACGGGTACATGAATTTTTAAAAAAGCATGACTTAATATCTTTATTGTTTTACTGCACACCAAACTTTAGTTTGTGGAGAACTGTGTTAATTATGGTTTAAGTGCTAAGTTATATTAGGTTTGTGACAAATTTTGAAAAATAAAAAAAGTTTCTTAAAAGATGGTACAGCAAATTGAAGACATATTGAAATATGTATAATTTGTAGATCGTTTAAGGATTAAATGATATGGATAAAGATTTACTAGGTTGGACCGTTTTAATATAAATTGTGTTACATCCTTACAGCGTACTACATGTATAGTGCCTTTGTTATTAGACAGCTTACAGTCATAGATCTCGCCAAGTAATTTAAATTGTTTGAAAAAAGTATTATCATCAAAATTACTGATAATATCAATATATTACAATATCCATTTTGAAATGTCAGTAGCATTTTGGCTCTAGTTTTCAATCTGTCTCAAGGCTTATTGTTTAACTCACAATTATGATAAAGAACATAATACTCAAAGAAGACAGACAAACAAGAGGAAAAGAAAACGATACTTAGCATAAGCTAGAATGTTTGAAACCATTCACTAATTTTATGTTTATCTACAATTGAAATTTAGATTTTAAAGCTCTACAGTGAAAAAAAAAAAATAGACAGGGACATTCTTGTTTGTGCTATCATTGAAAGTTTCAAGCCAGATATATGTAGTAAAAATAAAAATAACAGATAATCTTTAAAAAAATGCTTATCCAAGTAAAGCAGAAAAAATAATTTTTAACACGCCTTACAGCTTAAAATATTAAATAGCTTTAAACGTTTCATGAATGAATCCATGTGCTGAAGCGAACTCAGATCGAATATACCTAGCGATTACCAGCTCTTCATAAAGAAATTATTGAATTTAAAATATTGCCATTATTTTGAAATGGTTTTTAGAGATTGTTAAGCAAGCTTTATTAAAGAATTGCCAATGTGGCTTAAGATATTTTTTATTGAACTAGTCGAGATTTTTGACAAAAGAGTTGGAAAAAAAAGAAAATCTTTCTGATGCGTTGTATTTTCTAAGCTAATTTGTAGCAAACAAACCAACTGTGAGGGTTTCTTTTTCTTTTTTTTTTTAAATTGGCGATGCCCCCTGAAGAACAATATTAACAGAGAGACAACATGATTTTGAACTAAGCATGTTAATTATATAAAATAGTGTAACAATACCGGAACTGTCTTAAGCTGGTGGTTCCAGAGCAGCTCTAGGAAAATACAAGCACATTTTGAAATTGCCAAAAAAAAAACAGTTTGAAAATTTTCATTTGAACGTATTATATGTTACATGCCCGATTGCACCAAGCCTTGTTACGGGCTTTATTAGAGAGCGAATGGCGATGGTGTATGAGACTGCTCTCACCATGATCTCAAACTTCCTCGGTGGTTTAAAAGAAAATGAGGTCATAAACAAAGCTTGATTATTTACATGTAGGCTTATTCTTTTTCTGGCCGCACGCATTAAAAAAAGGTTAACAAAAACGACAGCACAAATGCGCAGGAGAGAAGCACAGGTGCTTCGACATTCACTAATTTTGTTCTTCTACTTTCCGTAAATGGCGAAATGTTTCTTAATTTAAACTATTTAACCTATATACCCAATGGATTTTTTTGATTTCGCAAACTTGTGGCTTTGTAAAGTTTAAGTGCCTTGTCATTAATGTGAATTTACACGGCAACAGTGGTAGATTATTTAGAGTCCTCATCATAAAAAAGTAATATTCTTAAAACAATGCGATAGCTCTAAAATCTTTTATTCAAAAGTTATCTTTCTAGATTTCTGGATTTGCCAGCCTGGACTGTATGCTGATATAATAAATTTAAGGCCTACTCCCCAAAGCTGATAGGTCAGTAATCTGCAAATGACGTTAGCTGCTATCCTATTATTCAGTTCATGCAACAGTGTTGCAACACTGCAAATATCAGCCACGTCATGACTTGGAAAAGTCCTTTCTAACTTGCCGATCTGGAAGACTTACATCCGTCCCCACACCACAATCTTTGGGATTCAGAGCCTGAACCTAGCGAACAATTAAATAACCCAAAGTGGGGAGCACAAATTTTTGCATTTCAGTTGAAAAAAATGTCTTACATATATATTAATATCAAGATCATGATAGTGTATGCTGGCCTCGTTTCTTCTAGTGACTGACACACAGAGAAAATGTGCCAGATAAAAAAAAATCATTTTATGTAGGGGTGTGTGACTTGTGACTTGAGCTATTAAGAAAATCTTAAGACGTAAAGCATAGGCAATAGACTCAATTTATGCCAAAAGAAACGCCGATCAACCGCACGTTTTTAAAAAACTAAAAGGCCCATTTCTTCCCTTTCCAGCAAGACATCAGAGCATTGTATATTTTTTTTTTTTTACGTAATTTAATGACTGCCTTCAGGGCCTCTAGAAAGAAAACAAGGTTGTCTTGGACACCCTAGTCGGCCGCCGAGAAGTGAATAAAATCGTTAGAGATATTATTAGTCACGATTTGCGTACCCCTATCAATACCTCAGCTCTGTCAAGCCATAGGGAGTGACTTGATGATAATTTGCAGCTGCTGACTGTGACTGAGAATCGAAAAAGGTTTCTGCCATATGCGGAATGATTCAGAAACATGCAAATTTAGGACCCAGACCCGGCAGTCAACACAGACCCGACAAGTAGGCGGTCACGGAAGCATGGAATCATCGGCTGGTACTAAGGCCATCAATTGTTTTATAACCCTTCGCCATGGCGTCTTTTTTGCTGTATCTAAGCGATCGTTATGGTGGGCATAGGTCGCCAAAGGCGGGTACGGTAGTTGACAGACATTGCTTATATGCTGAGTCCTTCTGCTAATGTCATTCAGGCTGTACTCAAACACTTGTACCCGTTGAGTCTTTCACAGAAAGGTACAGGGTCAACATTTCTTTTTGAAGAACTCTACTCCAGGCTTTCCAGGATAATTACCATTGCGGATTCTGTAGAAGCACGGAAGTGTTCTAGGTATCACCACTTTGGTATATATACCAATGCCTGCCCTCCCTCTTCTGTCTTTTTTCTGCCTTAATATTCCTCCAGCCTCTTCCCCCCTTCAGAAATCCTGAATGCTCTCTTTATCTGAATGCGGATTTCTGGATTACTCCACAATGGCCTCAGATTCTAGCGCGCAGGATGATTTAAAATTAGCTCCATACGATGGTGGTGCAGGCAGTAGTGCTGGCATCACTCTTGGATTAAATACAGGCTACTACTCGTGGTCTAAGGATGATGTGCACCAGCTACTGTCGTGGGTTGCAGCAAACATGCCTGAAAGCTTCAAACGCCTAAACAAGACAAATATAAACGCTATTACGGACGGCGCGTTCCCGAACCACTCCCGCATCAAGTGCAGCAACGTCAAGAACAAGCTATCCAACCTCAAGCGCCGCTATCTTGTGCTCAAGCTTAAACTTGAAAAGGTCTCTGCAAGTAACGATGCTGCTGAAGCTGACAAAATTCAAAAAGCCATAGCGCGTGATCTCCCTTTTTTTGATATAATTGACAGCTTGATGCTACGCCCAGACTCGCCCGGCAGTGGTATAAACAGTGTTGGTATTAGCACAGGAAACCACCAACTATCGCTGTCTCCAGCAACGACGAATCATTTTTTTGAAACGGCGGAGTCATCGACCAGTGGTTTGAGCCCAAATTTTGACGACAGCATTCTAGAATCCCCCGACTTGCAACAGCATCACACCGACATTTCAATGTCGCCACAGACTTCATTCAAGCAACAAATGCGTGCTGTTCGCCGGCATTCGCCCTATAACTTTTCACATTCTTTTAGCACTTCGCGGCGAAACTCAGAGAGCGTTATTGCCAAGACCCAGCAGCAGGGTAGCTACATTAACCGGATAAACATGCCGTCGAGAACCAACATAGCTACGACAGCAAGTTCTGCTAGCACCAGCATCATGTCACCAGCATCAACGACCCCAACTTATCCCCATGATTTTATTTTGCCGGCAAAAACGATGGAAATCACCCCAGGCAATACGGGAAACAATTTGACTAATCATCCCAATGACCTTAATAACATTAATAACGACATTACTGGAGGAAAGAATCTTTATTCAATACCAGATTCAACGGTCACGGCGGCTGGTGGCCACGATGACCTTGATAAATGGGAGTTGGAGTCGCAAGACTCCTCTCATGCATTCAAAGGGTTGCCTAATGATGTTAATGAACAAAAGTCACCACATGAGATTGCAAAGCCTGTTCTTGCTTCCGCTGATACTGCTAACACCAACTTAATTTCATCTACAAACATCAACGCTAAACAAATTTTTAACAATTCACTTGGATCCATTAAACCACCACCTCCGCCTTCACATCAACAGGCTCTGATCGAAACTCTCACCAAGTATGAAATGCAGAAACGACTCGAAATTGAGTTTTACAAGGCCAAAGAGGAACTTGCACTTAAGCGATATGAAACAGATGAGCGCCTAAAAATGGAAAATACGCTCAATGCTATGAAGACACAGATTTTGGCTGCGCAACTTGACAAGGCAAAAGCAGAACTCGAGCGGATTAGCATTGACTCAGACCTCGCAGCTGTCGAACTCGAGACAAAACGACTAGATTTAGAAAGACTAAAGCGAGAGCAAAAGGAGCAACAGGAGCTAGAACATTAATAACAGCAACAACATGTAGATTAGTCCTGATAAGGTGGCTAGTATTTGATAACTGGGATGACATTATAGAGAAACCTTGTTTATGATCAACTTTTTTAAGCATTCACCGTCACACAACGATAATTTCAAGAAGACAGAGAGAATACTTTATTCTGCTCTGGTAGCCACGGATAGCACTAGAACCATCAGGAAACTTAGACTTTGCCAATTGGACTGGCTACGATAAACAGCGAAGTCGGTTCGTGTGTAATGACATTTTACGATAAAAATGATGACTTTTCTATTTAATGAGCGATTTTTCATTTAATTTTTCATGCCTTTTTTTTAGTCCGTTGACAGTGCACTAGTCCATTTTTTTATTTATTATTCTAGCATTATTTTTTTCTTGAAAGAGTGCATGGGAAAATTATGGAAACGGCATGAGATTTGCAAAAAACCTTTGAAGAGCCATATCAATGCTCCCAGGCATTTGAATTTAGCAAAATTCATCATTTCAAAAACACGATATTAGTTACAGGGAAGATGAAAGCTAAATATATTTTAAAGATTACCTAGAGCTCATTCTGTGAGTTTTCTAGGCGGTACAAAAACTAAATTGGCGAGAGTATATAAAAACCATTCGTAATTTACTACTTACTCTATATACATTTTTATTCTGTTCATACAGTATAGTTGTTAATCTAGTTATGGCATAACTGATATTGCTAGTAGGTTTTAGAGTGTTGGGTTGAGGCCTATGTCGACGAGATACTTAACTTGTTAGCTGGTGATCCACGTTACTACGAACAACTTAGCCAGGAATGTCCAAGGCACAACAACAACTGCCAGCTTGTTGTCAATATGAAACCATTTTTTTTATCATTTGAGTCTTGATAGCACGGCACAGAGCCTGCTCCTATGGTAATTTCTCTACCACTGGTGCCTGGCAAGGGATTGTAGATTTTAAAAGCTGAGAAAACTAAACCGGGTGAGTTTTACCTGAGTCTGAAGAGGACTTGAAAAAAAGAAAGAAAAACAAAAAGAAAGAAAGAAAGAAAGAAAGAAAGAAAGGAAAAAAAAAGAAAATAATGGTAATTAAAAGACATTTTTACTTAATTGAGATAAATTAGTGTTATATTTCAACTTTTTTATGAGCACCTGAATAGTATGGTAGAAAAGCCTCTAGTAAAAATCTGAATTGTACAACTCAGATCAGCATTGTAGCTAATTTCCTCCATTTTTAAGCTGTTGTGCTGCCCAGTGATTTAAGATTTTTCAGGAGCATTATGCTTCTTTTTATTTACTTATTTGTGCATAATGCTGTGGCAAGTCTTGTTCCATATATTGGCCAATAACAGATATTGCTAATTACTGTAGGGATTTTGACCCAAAGGCCGTATGGTTTTTTTTTTTTTTTAAAGGGAGGGGATGAGGATTATCCAAAATATGGATGCAGTCTGTAAACGCGGACGGTAACGACACGAATTAATTTGGTCTTGAAAGAACATGCAGCTACCAGTAGCTTGTAGCTTGTATAACAAGGATGTTTGACTCAAAGAGTCACGGCAATCATGCAAATAATTTTGATTGTTGTCAAATCAAATAACACCAAGAACCTAAAAAAAAAACTCATTCATGTCGTTATGAATCAAGCGTCTAGATGCAAAAAATATAAGATAGAAAATAAGCAACAAAGAATGTGGCGCAAACTTGGGATGCAAACGTAATCAAAATTGTGGCTTTAAAACCCCCAAAGTTATAATTGAGCTTTTGAAGGGTTGGGAATGGTGATCGTTAAATATGAGTACAGTAAATGCTTTAAACACTTGCTCGCTTGGCAGGCGACTAACGAACGCCAAGCTGTACATAGTTGCAGACTGCAGTTACTACATACGCTACTGGCCTATGAGAATCGTTCTTTTACATTAGTGTGCCTATGACTTTTCTCTCAACTCATTCTTATTTGGTCAGAAATTCGCCAGTGCTGATTTTTGATCAACATAATTAACGCCACAATGTGGGCAGTGGATTAGCCTCTGTGGTCAAAACGGATTTATACACTTTCCTGTTCTGAGCTGTCAAGCGCCGCAAGGATAGTCATAATACTGGACTCCCACTTTGCAGATGACGCGTACGTTACTCAGCAATAACAGACTTTCAGGTTAATTATCATGGAGCCGTTTACATTTGCCCAAGCAATCAGCCTATTGTGTAGGTATTAGTTTCTATTAGGTTCTAATGCCTGCCGAGAGCGGCCTTGGTAAGTAGCAAGACACCAGATATTGATATGGGCATGCGGAATCACGACTATTTATACAAGGGATTGCATCATTTCCCATGAGCTGCGAGAGGGGCGAGTCTTTGCATTTAAATACAAGTGAATGGTGGACAACTACCGTAATTAGGGTTTTGTAAAATTGTTCTTTAGATACATTAGGCATAAAATTCAGCTACAGCAAAATGTCGTAATATCAAGAGACTAATAATAATAAAAACAGTATAAAGAGATACAGTATTGATATCTACTTGCGATATTCTTCATTCAAGCCTGCCACTCGGCGATTTGCAGTTACAGGAAAAAAGTATCATAGATAAAAATACTCAGATGAGTAAATGGTAAACGTACTTGTTCGTAGCTGATAATCGAATATGCTATTCAGAGTGGCCCAGCATTACCCAACCTTTGGATGACTCCAGCCCATCTTATTTCTTATTAGAATTAGTAAACGCTAAATGTAATTCATGGCTTCATTTATAATGGTCTGAGACTATGTTTCGCGTATTGAGAGACTCAGTTTTAGCCACACAAGCGATACCGGCGTATCGTGTTCCTAATTTTTTAGATTGGTTGAATGAAACGGGCAGTCAAGCCCGCGACTATTGTGACCTTTCTGTGCTATTTGAATAATACTTGGCTATATTTTTATTCCGAGTGTGGCTTTACGAAATTGTGGCTTGTGTGGCGGTAAAAGAGGAAACAGTAGCAGTTATGAGCAAATGAACTAAACTTTAAATAAAAACTCAAAAATTGTGGCTTGTGTTCAAATGTTCGCAAGACCTGAGCAATGTTACTTCAATTTTTGAAACCCTGTTAACCTCAGGGCCATTAATGTTTCAAAAAATTAAACGGTTTCCAATATTTACCTTTTTGTTGTGACTTTTCAATCTCCTCTAAAGCTGTGATTGGTCAAAGTCAATCTTCATCTCACATGAAGCTGAACAAATCATCTATGAAGACAACATTGACGATCGGGAACAAACATAATTTTCGTAGGGTTCTTTCGTGATCTATCTTATTCTAACAAAGAGGCTTACAATTCTTGTTACTGGCAAAATCTACAGGCATTCGGTCAATGATAATACTCACTTATAGTGCTGCTTTTTCATCCTTGGTACGCTGCTGTACCACTCACGTCATAGTCTACGCCACAGTACGCTCTGTTAGGTATATAACCGGCCTGTAAGAATTTGTACCCGTGGAGTAAGTGTCCTAGAGGGCCCAGTAGCCCTAGGGTTAATAAGTTTCTTTGCTGAAAATAGGAACTGTAAAATATACTGTACAACAGCCCTTTTTTTTTTTTTTTTTTTTTTTTTTTAATATTAGCTGGAGCAATGACAAGGCGTGACGGCTAAGTTAGAATATGGCTCATTTGTAATATGAGTTCAAGCTTTGAGAACTATTCATTCTTTCAGATCTGTGTCCTGCAATTCAGCCTTTATTCGCGAAAAATATTTATAAAAAAAATGTCATCATATCTCTGAGCACACTCACGGAGTTAGGTGTGTTGTGAGGATCGAGGTGTGGGAGATCCGGGAGGGGCTACTGAAAGACATTATTGTCGATGAAATTACGTGACATCCGCATTAAACGAGCCCCGCAGTGGCTCTCTAAACTTCTGTTCAGAGATATAATCCCCGAAAAGTGCGACACGTCGGTGCAGATTATGACTTTCGTTGAGTACAATGAGATTTTAAATGGCATCCACTGCCATGGTGATAGTTATCGCCCTCTAACTAGGATTTCAAAAAATTTAGCATAATTTCAATTGAAAAGGTCGTGTGCAAAATGGACAACCCCTTTATTTATTTTCCATCAGTCTGAAGGTTTCTCATTCTGAAAACATTTATACTTGACTTGGAATATTGTGTTGACATGGAAAAGATATTTTTGGTAATTCTTTCAATTTTCAAATTTGGCTGTATTTAAAAATTCCATCTTTCTTTTTCCAATATGCGATGCATAATGTGACATTTGGCTTGGATCTATGGTATTCATTAAAAATTGAATTTTTTTTGATATACAAAGTCAACGCTTCTATTTACCGATCAATGTGTCAATTCAACCATTTGAGTAAACTAATCGGTAATTTCATTGGCTGCGTTTTAGGGTTCGGACCTCGTGTTAGTTTAATTGACTGTGATTTACCTCAAAAAAAGTTTAGGTGAAAATAACATGCAATTAAACATAATACTAGATAATTTGAACCAATCACAAATTATTCATTAAGGTAAGTCATAGTGGTTTAAATCTTCATGCTGAAGTTTAGCAACGATTTTTAAAAGAAAAAAGTAAAATGCGAAATAATTTGGAAAAACTGAGAAGCTTTGACTCTAACCTGAATAAACATTCAATGGACAAAATTTATCAAAAATAACTATATCTCATTATTCGGGTAATCAAAAAATCAAAAATATTTACATAATTCAGAACGATTGTATTTAAATCCATTAGTTTTGTATTTGAGAGCTGGAGATTTAATTATATATACTATGTTGAATATGAAGGAAAAGTTATAAAATTATAGAGACAGAAACTATTACTTTGTTGCACAAGCAATGAAAAGCGCAATTCTTTAACTTTTGCAATTTCTCCCACACGGAAAGCGTTCATAAAATTAAAATAGCCGGTAATAGGCGATCGGCACAGAAATAAAACTGTAGCATCATATTATGCAAGCATGTCTTTTGTTTCAGAAGTTTTTAACCATGATTCAACATACTGCTGGTGAAATAAAATATAAGTATACATGATATATATTAATATTGATGGGATTTCTTTGATACGAATGTAAATTATTTTAAACTATGTATCTAGTAAATTAGAATACCAAGCTAATCTTTCTATGTTTGGCTGTTTACGCGCAGGCTAACTCATCCATTTTATAGCAAGATGTTCATTAAAAGCTTTTGTAATTAGTTACTGAACATGACTCTTTTGAAAACTTTAGCTAGGTTTAAGCATCAAAAAATATCATTCAAATTATCGTGCGCTTTGTATCAGCTTGCAAATAAATATACTCAACTCTGCTACTTTAGTATATAGCTTGGAAGTGTTACATAAAGCATTTGTATAAAGCTGATAAAGTAGCACAATTTAATAATTCTAGTTTTCAGTTTACTAAAGACTCTTAATTCTTTAAAACAGGTTAACAATGTTTTAAAAACGTTTGATTATATAGTACTGTCTTTTAATAATATCAACTAATGACTATTTAAAGCAATTGGTTTACATACATATTTTTCCAGTAGGTTTAAGGCATCATATGCATTAACAATTCTCAATATATATACAGACGTTCTCATGTCTTACAGCAAATAACACAATGACTTCTCTAATATTACACACAGAGTTTCAAGATTTTGGATCTATGAAAATTTCAATAATATCTTTTTTTGAATGAAATTGGAAATAAAATTACAAAAGTCATGAAATTTTTTTGCAAGTTCAAGTCCAAAGGAGTTGATGGTTGGGATAACTAATAATTGAAGTTTGTCAGTTTCTTTAAGGAAAGCGTTGGATAAACCAGGTAGCGGAAATCTCAATAATATTCCAAAAGCTCAAATTTGAATATCATTTCTCAATACTTCTTTAGAAAAATATATACAAAACCTTTCATTGATATCACAATTTTATTTTATTTTGATGGTTTTTAACTATCGTAATATCTGTCTTGAAACTTATGAATATTTCTTTACTATCTGTTTTTGCTAGATCAGATTTGAAAGATAAACGGTATATATATATATATATATAATTAAGTTTCAGTGATATGATGCATTTGTTCATCTTGCATAAAATTCTCCATCTGAAAAGAATAGTTGTTATACCTTCATAAAAGGAGATAAATCTTTTTGTTTTATTGTTGAATTTTCAGGTGCAAGGGCCTTATGTTTTTCAATCATGATCCATACTAGACTTTAACAAGTGAAGAGATTTTTTTCAGAGTCAAGTTGATTAATCATTCAGAGAGAGAATCCAAACCCACAGTTCTGAAATTGTTAAGAAACATAAAAAATAAAAAGATTACTTAAATAATGATTATCTTTGAAAATTTTGTTGTATGTCTTTCAGAATAAATACAATAAACCGATGGTCTATCAGAGAACGTCGAACATTATAGAAAACGAAAACATACATTGAAGTATCTTAAAACCAAATAATAGCATTTATGTATTTCATTTGTTTATTCATACACTCATCATTCTTTTTTTTTAAAAAAAAGAAAGCGGCTTACTGATGTTGATATTACTGATATGAACAAAATAAATACTGATGATAGTTGGCTAGTACGAAAGAAATTACAGATAATTAAAACAACAGAAGTGATTTTTTGTTTACTTTTTGATATCTGCCGAAATTAAACTTATTGTAGTGTATTTTGGAAATCTGAACTAAAAGGACAGTTCTTGAATTGGTAAAAAAAGTTTCTATGATTCAGTATACATAAGAAAAAACAAAACCAACCATAGTCAAAAAGGTAAGTTGTTAGTATATCAACATCTCGGTATTTGAAGTCATTAGTAGCTTTCAGTACTAATTGCTTGTATCAATATTTATCACATATATAATGAGTGTCCCTGATCCTTAGTGCCAATAATTACGATATGTGAAATATATATATCTTTTTCACATCGAGACACTTCTATATTAAAATTTACAGATCCCACTCAGATCATGGCTTAGTCTTTTTGTTCTTGACTCAGACAAAAAACGTTATCATTTCTTCATCAGGTCAATATATTTTAGATATTGATCTAAGGTTTGCCATTTTTTCAGTAGTAGTATTCAGTACCACTTCGGTATCTGACGTAACAAATGTGGCAAGTTTTACAAGTCTAACACTGACAACCTTTTATTTCATTAATCATATATGTTTAACATAAGATTTGAAACTTGTGAATATTTATTTAGTAGGTATCATATAGTATTTGTCGATTTCTGTTTAATTTTTTTGCCGTTTTGATGCCTTGCGACGATGTTGCCCAGTGAATTTGATTTTGGTTTATGGCGGTGCATGAAACCTAACCCTAGTTCACTGTCGTCCAAGTTGAGTTGTTTATCTGTCAAATTCCAAAAAGTCTAATAAAGATCGCAACTTGTCTTCTCTTTTCTTTCCTTTAAGCCCACTGACTTGGTTAACTACACAATGGATCAACATCTCATCAATACTGTCAATAAGCTACAGGTAGGTGCTTTTTGCTTTTAATTGATTGCAAAACACACTGTTTTATTTTTCCCCGACAGCTGTATAGGCACTTTTACTAACACTTTCTAGGACGCTTTGGCCACGTTTGGCCCAGCCTCCAACACTATCGACCTTCCCCAAATCACCGTCGTCGGTTCGCAATCCAGCGGAAAGTCCTCCGTTCTTGAGAACATTGTTGGTCGTGATTTCTTGCCTCGTGGTACTGGTATCGTTACAAGACGCCCCCTTATTCTCCAGCTCATCAATCGCCGGCCAACTAAAGATACCTCTGACTCGGAGCAGCTCATCCCCACCGAGCAAGTGAACGAAAACAACAAGGAAGAATGGGGTGAATTCCTGCACATTCCCAACAAGAAATTCTATGACTTTAATGAAATCAGAAATGAAATTGTCAAAGAGACTGAGGCAAAAACTGGCAAGAACGCCGGAATTTCGTCCGTCCCAATCAACCTGAGAATCTACTCGCCACACGTGCTCACTCTAACGTTAGTTGATCTGCCTGGTCTTACTAAAGTACCCGTCGGCGATCAGCCCAAAGATATTGAAAAGCAGATCAAGGAGATGGTTTTGAGTTTCATTACGAAACCAAATGCTATCATTCTGTCTGTTACAGCTGCCAACACCGATTTGGCCAACTCTGACGGTCTGATGCTTGCCAGGGAGGTCGATCCTGAAGGAACTAGAACTATTGGTGTTCTGACCAAGATTGATTTGATGGATCAAGGTACTGATGTTATTGAAATTCTGGCCAACAGAGTCATTCCTTTGAGATATGGTTATGTCCCTGTTATCAATAGAGGTCAAAAGGATATCAACAGTAACAAGAGTATTAAATCTGCTCTTGAGTACGAGAGACATTTTTTCGAGACGCATGAGGCATATCGGAGCAAGGCGCAGTTCTGTGGCACGCCGTACCTGGCCAAGCGACTCAACGGCATCTTGCTGAATCACATTAAGCTGACGCTGCCAGACATCAAAGCCCGCATAGAAAAGAACTTGAAGAAGTATCAGAAAGAACTTGCTGAACTGGGACCCGCTGAGCTTGGCTCGCCCTCGAATGTTGTCCTTTCTACAATTACAGAATTTTGCAACGAATATAGATCTATTTTAGAGGGAAAGGGAAACGATGTCTCTTCACTTGAGCTGAGCGGTGGTGCGAGAATTAGCTTTGTGTTCCACGAAATCTTTTCTAATGGTATCAAGGCGTTGGACCCTTTTGATCAGATCAAGGATGTTGATATTCGCACTATTCTCTACAATTCGTCTGGCTCGTCGCCCAGTCTTTTTGTCGGCACTGCCGCATTTGAGGTGTTGGTCAAAAAGCAGATTAAGCGATTTGAAGAGCCCAGTCTTAAGTGTGTCACACTTGTTTACGACGAGCTGGTGCGGATTTTGACCCAGATCTTGTCCAAGCCTCAGTTCAATCGCTACCCTTCTCTTAAAGAGAGCATTGGCCATGTGTTTATCTCGTTTCTGCGTAACCTGCTTTTGCCCACCAACAAGCTGGTTACTGACCTCGTTTCAATGGAAGAGGCATACATCAATACTGCCCACCCGGATTTGATCAAGGGCAGCACTGCGATGAGTATTGTTTCTGAGAAGATGCAGATGTCGCGCCCCGTACAGCTTGATCCTAAGACTGGTAAGCCACTTCCCCAGCAGCACAGCACGCCGCCTCCGGAGTCCGGAAATGGTGGTTTTTTTAGCAATTTCTTTGCTTCCAAGAACAAGAAGCGTCTGGCTGCCATGGAGGCACCGCCTGCGGTGCTCAAGGCGTCGGGTCAAATGACGGAGCGCGAGACCATGGAAACCGAAGTTATCAAGTTACTGATCCAGTCGTACTTTAGCATTGTGCAAAGAACGATTACGGATCTAGTGCCCAAGTCGGTCATGCTGAAGCTGATTCTGTTTTCCAAGACTGAGATTCAGAAGGAGCTGCTTGAGAAGCTGTACCAGAGTGATAGTCTCAACGACTTAGTTAAGGAGAACGAGTTCACGATTCAGCGCCGCAAGGAGTGCCAGACTATGGTGGAGACTTTGCGCCACGCATCAGAGATTGTTGCCAGTGTTTAGGTAGAAAGATTAGAAATTGGGCCATAACCTTACCAAGTAGTAATGAAAGTATGTAATTGAAGAAATGAGTATATTCTGGGTTATTGAATCTTCCATTCGGTCAAGTTGCTGTTAAACGCAACCGTTAACAGTATAGTGTGTATATGGTTTGGGGATCTTACGTAATCAGCGGTTTTTATTCACTTTTTTCTTCCAATTCTTTGCCATCCCAAATTTCCTGCTGAACCTGGACCCTCATTACTTTTCTATTTACACGCCCTGACCTTTCCTTACTGCCCATATCAAGGTACAGGTTTTGTAGAATCCCTGAAACCATGCCTTTTTCATCATTGTCGTCTCGCTGGCCCGCATGGTTCAGTACTTACGGTGCGGGCGGCCGCCGAAGTTTTGTTCGACATGCATTTGTGCTCGTCGCTTTTGTTCTCATCACCGCTATTGCTATGTGGTACAGCATAGACGCAACAATCCTGCACTCCTCACAAGACTTTTCTCATCCCCCAGACAATAACCCGCAAAACCAGCTGCTCGACCAGGAACTAGAACAGCTACAACAGGTGCCGAGCTTTGTGCCGCAGAGTGCAATGGTGTCAGTACCCTCCCTTAATATCACACTCGCCGCGCGGCCGGCGGCGTTTGGTCCGAAAATCAGTAGCCATCTTAACGACGACGAAAACGAACCCTTTGGGTTTGAAGGCCAGCTGGAAGTGGTCATTGATTCTTTTGGGTGTGCTGGCCATAGCGAGCCGCGCGATTACTCTGGCAAGATAGTGTTGGTAGAGCGCGGCGAGTGCTCCTTCTACAACAAAGTCTACAATCTTCAGACCCAGCATGCGGCAGCTGTGGTGGTGGGCGACAATATATATCGCCGCGGGCTCGTCACAATGTATACGGAGCTCAAGGATGACGTGGTGATCCCTTCTATCTTTGTGTCAAAGGAAAGCTATAATATCCTTCGCGAGCTTCATGGCCGTGATCAGCATATCGTCGTGACGGTTGCGGATATAGAGTCTTCTGTCATTGGCACAATTATTTTCCTCATGTTGTCGCCCTTATGCTCACTGTCAATGATTTACTGTTTCCTATTGCTCCACCGCCGTTATAAAAAGATGCAGGAGCGTGCATCGAAAAAGGCAGTTGCAAAACTGCCCGTACGAACGTGGCATCGTCCCAATCCAGAAAGCCGCCGGCATAACTCCGCGGAGGCTGCGGCTGCCCCTGATTCAGATGCTGAGAATAGTGAGGGATCATCCTCACAAGAACGAGGCGTGGCTGAGGCCAGCACGCGGGATACAACCAGTACTGATGAAGACCGCGAGAAGATATGGACGAGCTCGGCAGAATGTATAATTTGCATGGAAGATTATGTCGATGGTGTAAGCCAGGTGATGCGTCTGCCTTGTCACCATGAATTCCATGTCGAGTGTATAACGCGCTGGCTTACAACACGTAAAAAGACGTGTCCGATTTGCAAGTATGATGTGACTTTGGGAAGGCGGGTACCCGAGTTGACTAGCGGTGATGTCAGAGGTGGCGAAAATGATAGTGGGCTGGCGCCCAGCGAGGAGCTGCTTGTGAGCGACGGGTTTGATTCGTCGAGCGAAACCAGCAGCACCGAAACAACACGGCTACTTGATGAGGCACAAAGTCGTGTGTAGTTGTAAGTTGGTTTACTAGTCGGACCATGACAATCATTTCACACTTACCAGTTCTCTATGTTTATGTTTTTCATTTGCTTGTTTTACTTTATGTAATTGTATTTTTTTTTTTTTTATCATGAAACTTTTTTGTATATCAACTATTGGTTTTCGTCTATTGAAGCTATCGAATTTTATAACCACTACGCGCCTCTTGATACTAGCGGGTTAACTGTGTTAAGCTAATAGTATCAAACCAACGTTTGCTCAATGGCTTGTGAGATCTCTACAGATCCTGCTCGAAGCGAGACTAGAATTAAGCTTGGGCCTCCATTTTGGCGGGAAACCTTCAAGGACCGTTGAGGGCGGGGCGACTGAGTCAGAGACATGGAGTCTAAGAACGATCAATTATCTTTAATATTCTATATATTGGAGTTAGTGATCATCTATTAGTTATAGGCTAATTCTGAATTTTTATGTGTACCAATAACGTAGACCATCGATCATTTGCTCCATAACACAATCATGGCATGACCTTCGCGATCGCACAGCAACATCAATTTTCGGCAAGATAATCTAAAAGTAACTGGAATTCACCTTCATGGTCCTTTTGGCATATCTTTTTCATTTCAATATCATCTGTATAATCTTTTCCAAGCTTTCTGACCTGTTCATGTGTTTTCCAGGTTTCTTCAATGTTTGCTAATCGTTCAATGTGTCCTAGCTTCATCTTTCTTTGGTTAAGTCGGAAATGCACCAGCTAGTCTTCCAAGATCTCCATTCTCTTATTTCGCTCAGGAATGTTGACAAGATGCTTATCCAGCGCTATTCCTACTTTCCGGAAGAGGAGTCTTGTTGTATAATCAAATTCCTCGTTATTTGTAACGAGTTTTATAACCGTACAAACTTCAGGGCTACGATAAAGTGTCAGAAACACGCTTTGGATAGTAGCAGGCCTCTTTCTCTTGAACATAAGCGTGTGGAAAGTATTGCTTTCTTGCTTTCGTCACTGTTGAACAAAATTTATGTTGAGAAGGGGCTAACACTAGAAATTGGCCACATTCCTAAAGATTTCCAACCGGCTTAAGTAGTCTACGACTTCATAGCTTGCATATCTTGAGATGGGATTTCAAGAAGCGTGTCTTACCCAAGGCTGAATCATCTATAATTTCAAGAGTTGTTAAACTTCCTGACGATATGCCTTCTTCAACACTAAAGAGACCGCCAAAATTAGCGGTTGAAGAAGAAGAAAACTATGTTCCGGGCTAATATATAATATGTATATCATTGATATAACATTCTCACAAAAGTTCAATGGTTCCGTGACTTATGTGGTCGTAAACAATAAGTAATCGCTGCTGGGGCTCCGTTGGCTTTGTCCATGGAATAAAGATTTTTTTTAGCCTTTATAAACTAATCTCATTATGTCCTTTTCTGATGAAGTGAAATACAAATTCTTCAAGGTCTTCCGGAAACCATTGGTGTTGAATAGTTAATGCTTTAAGGGTAACAAGTAGAGGCAATGAAGACCCCAGCATGTTTACTGTCTCAATGATTGAAGTCCACGTATGTGATCCAGGGACTTTCTGAGGTACAAAATCGTCATCGGAATCTCCAAGAAACAAGCCATTATCCCATTTTCCTTTTACGACACCATTCTCATAAATGTTATAGCGACATTGAAGGTGGATTTTTCTGATAACAGCCAATGCCAATACTTCAAACCAACTCTTAATTTTCTCAGTCGGGGCTCATTCTGGTTGGCTAAAATTATTGGTCTTGCTATTAACATTCTTGACATCTGAAGTATTTTGGTAAAAATTCAGTAGATTAGTTCTTCCCAATGAGCTAATATTTGCCAGAGACAGCAACAATGTGCTAAAAGAATTCTCTAAGCTGACGATGTGTAGGAGCGATGCCTATGCTAAGTAATGATCCAGCTGACAAGGTGTTCTTTTTAAACTAGATTGAGATTTTGGCAATGCAATTGTATTTTATGTTTTGGTTCTAGGTCCTTGAGACGGTCTTAGAGGATTGGAAGTGGTACATCTCAGTCTTTGGCAACGGCTTTGATGTTTCCTGTGGTGACGGCTTGGTCTATTGCCTTTTCGACTTTTCACATTCTATATATTTTGGCATTATCGATTCTGAATCTGAAAAAAGATTTAAAATTAGACATTGAATAAGTTTGATGCCACTTGGATATTTATTAGCAAGTTGGTGACGTTGATATGATAATCAAGTATTGTGATCTAGCTGATCATGTAGGATGATGGATGATAGGTAGCGGTGAATGATCGGAGTAGCGACTGATCTGGGTAACGACTTATTAGAGTGCTGAGTTATCCGTAACGGGTGATGGAGGTGATAAATGATGGGTGGCCTATGATATTTTTTTCAGCAATTTTGTTGCAAACCTCAACATGCCGAAACGATGTTATCACCATCCATTTTTTGTTGTCATAAAATGGTGATATTTCATCTTAAAAGACCAAGAAAAAATTGAATTTAGAAAATCCATAATGGGCGATTAACCTGGTTGGGCGTCTATACGGAAGTGAATATGGAACATTTATGCCAGAAATTACATGCTAATCGTATTCAATAAGTAATATCAAAACGACCTGTCTTGTGTATCTAACTTAATTTGAGGAACTCCCCCAAGCGTGATATTATATATTTAATGAAATGTCAAATCTGTCAATTCCCAGCAAATCTAAGGGTAACGGTGAGCAGATCGTGCGGTTGACTTATTTAAATTCTAGCAATGGTGCATATAAGCTATTGCCAGTAAGCAACTTGTTGGTATCTGATGTAGCTGGTTTGGTCTAGTATCAAATCTATAATATTTAATTTGCTTTAAATACAATTTTTTTTTTTGAGCAAAGGTTTTAAAAACCTGTGCAGTTGCTGTCGCGCAAATTTTGTGAGTAGATGTTCTGGCATTGCGATAATTTTCCTGTATTGCTACAAGTTTAGAAAAGATATAAAGCCATCCCTGTAGGTTTCTAGTAAGTTCACAGACCTTGTATCAGCTATTTATATAATCAATTTTATCAAACAGGCGGGACTGCAATTGACAAATTTCAAAAGCCACAGTCTTTCAAACACAAGTACATGCACAACAGACAACTTTGCTTTAACTATATTTTAACTCGTTTAAGCTCGCGTGGTTTTCCCAAAATAGCGAATCCCGGACACTGATTTCTGAGTTTTAGAGCTCAGCCAACAGGAGAAAAAGAAGAACTTTTGTGCTATTTTGTTTTAAATTTATAGCGTCTCTTTTTTTTTTTTTTTTTTGATCTGATGGTAATTTCAATTTCGATGTAAAATTCTGCGAGATAACGACTAAGTGAAGGTTCCAACTTGAGTCAATATTCTTGGTACTGCCAGCAAAAACTCTTAAGCCCGGTCATGATAAAGTAATGTATGACTGTTATTTTGTGTTATGGGCAGATTATTGTTGGCTGTCTACGTAGTAGTTCTAGAAAGCATTGACTTTAAAGAAGTAAAAATAATATCAAAAACAAAGAGATTTCGAATTTTCGCAAGTGTTATTTCTAGAATAGAATCATGAAAATAGACTTGTTAAATCGTGAAACACAAGTCACGTAAGTAGCATTTTCTTTTTCCTCATCACGGTTCATATCAATTCTGGTTTCAAATACACCTTAATACCGTAATTACTATTGAGTATCAAATCTTGAAAATGAGCGCATTTCTATTTAATATATATTTAGAAACTCTTTGAAATCATTGTAAATGTTCTAGATATATTCTGTTTAGTAGGTCTGCCCCAGTCACTTTAACAAACGTATGATAACCTCGCCTCCAAACATACAGTTGTTCAATTCTTTTGTGAAGCATTAGCATTCCCCGGCTGTAGGTGTTCATATATGTTTGGTAGGCTGCAAAACTTAACAAGCGCAAAAGCACAATCTAAACTCTTTTTTTTTGGTGCTGAAGCATACCATTTGGCACTGCCATGGTTCTTGCTCGCATGAATACCAGTTAATACGTGAGCATCATAATGCTTTATAATTGGTTTGACCTGATTTTTAGTGTTACCCTGGTTTCATGCGGGGACGCCCACAGTTTTTTTGATTTTGGACTTGTTGATAGTCGGTTCTATAGTCTAAAATGGACATGAGAATATGGACGGGAAAATATATTGTAATCTCCCAAAAATACATATGTATTTTTTTTTCTATGGCCATTTTTTTCTCTTAAATCATGCCATCTAAAGGCAGCCATAAAGCGGAGTTCAGTTGTAGTAGCTAACAAAAGAAATCTCAGAGAGTGACTCTAGCAATAAAAGCTAACATCAGGAAGTACTACATACCATACTACTGTCATTCAAGTGGGGGTTTGCTGCTGTCGCCTAGTTCTCTGTGTCCCTATGAATACCTGATTAGAGTATCATCGGGATTCCCCTCTACGTTTGTGCCCTCCAATTTCAATCTTGCTGGGCTCACACGTCCAAATCTCAGCCCGTAAGTGCGGCCAACACAACCCCTTTTGGTCTCTCCTCACGTGACTTTATCAGTGCGGAAAATCATTACAAATATCAACCGTTTATGGAGCCACGGGGTGATACAAAGAAATCACCAGGAAAGACGTCGCGAGCCCAACAACCAATACAAAGAAACTGGTCGCTACTGAAGCATCCAAGAAATTATTTTGGGAAGTATTAGACTGGGTAATTCAATTGAGACCTGAAAGTGTAGATATGGTGAATAACTTCAGAAAAGTCCCAACAACGCTTACAACAAGTGTAGCAAATTCAACAACATATTGTCAACGAAGACAAAGGCACAGAGCTGTCGCCAGACCTGGACTTACCCCACTCATTAAACCCACTAAAGTAGCTCCAGACAACAAATGAGTACTTGTAATGAGGATAAACGTAACCAAAAAGAACAATAAACACACTGTCTAGCATAAGTCGAGGACCACAAACTCCATCACAGAGGCTACAATCGCGACAAGCTGTGCCTCCAATGGTCTCAGTCATCATAAAGGGTTTTTGACTGCACAGCATTATTGGGCACACAGGTGACCAAGTTTCTACTACATGAGAATGAAAAAAAAGATCAGTTTGGGACTTTACTGCAAGACCAAAAAAACCAACTGCAGCCGACAAAAACAGGTTGGGACTTGGCTAAAGCTTGATTATTGTCACATGAATGAAGCAAGAGCACAATATTACTACTCATCTTGAGCTCTCTAAGATGAGAGAGAGATAAATGGGAAAACTAAGTTCCAAGGATCGGGAGTTTTGCGACTGAGAGTTGGAAGATCGTCTACAGAAAAAAATAGAGATGGATGAGTTTTATCGTTGCCATCAGGTTTTAAAACAAGGTGAGTCACTAAAGATAAAATCCTATCTCATATCGTATTGATAAAATTTCAGGGAGAGTTTAGAGCATACCCTGTTTAGTAAATCAAAACAATAAAGGTAGAGTTGGATGAAACCTGACACGGGGTAGATGCTGAGCAACTCGGATCTCGATCTAGTACGACGTTTGATGCTTGGAATAGGGAGAGAGTAGGTGATTGTATACTTTACATTAACCTGTATATATAGCTAAGTGCGCAAAAATAAAACAAGATTCTATAGTAAAACAACGTATAAGCGTGTAAATATCTGTATTGTTGTTTATAATTTCCTATTTTACTTTCTACAATAAATATATCTTTAAAATTGTGCGTTGTTTTCCACATCCATTTACCGATGGTATCACATTTATCTTTCTCAACAATTTACAGGGTAATGGGCGGGATGAAGGTAGTGGTAGAATGTCCTGTTTGCGTAATCTAGATAATTACAACTCCTGGATGGCTCTAGCCGAACAATTGGCAACCTCCAAGGGAATCCAGGTCAAAATCCGTGTTAGTCCTTGCGTGACTGGCCTATGACAACTGTGGTATCTGCTAGAGGTGAGGTGGAACGCTAGTGTACATAGACCAGGCCGTCAGTGGTGATCTCGGGCTGTGTAACACATGGAACCTGTGTAGGATCGCTGCGTAAAGGGGTAGAGTGATTTGTAAGGAATTCAATGGTTTGTAGTTGCTTTTGTGGTTAGATTTGAATTTCATGAAGGACTCTCTCGCTGACAAAGGAGGTTCTGGGGAATTCAAGAGGTTTAACTATTTCCTCTGGATGTGATTATACATCCCATTGCTCCTGGATACAGGACTGGTTGCCATCACTGAAGGTCTATTAGTGTATCCCCTATTCATTGGTTTTTATTATGTCAAGAGGTTCTTTTTATCTGAAGATTGCACTCCATTTAGCGTCGGTGTGTGCTGGCTTATGTCTTTGCTTTAAAATTTAGTTATTATGTGTTTGTGACACAAGTTGCGCGCCTGTTTTAAGTTGAGTCACGGTCCACTGCCTCGTGACTAGTATTGAATTTGTTTATGTAATAACACAATAAATAGCCAATGACAAATAAAACCCAAAATCTCCTTTTTCGGTACTAATTGTCCGCACGCCGCACTCAATGGGCGGCGCTACGGCTGACACTACCGGGAGCAACTGGTGCGGCTTTTTTGAGGTTTTGCTCGTGAACCGCGGGCCTTATATAAAGGCAGCTTTCCCCTTGGCAACAAGACATCAAAAGTAAACCACCTTGTTAACATCGTCAAACCTGCATCCACCAGCATTGTAGCGACATGCAGCTGTCCTAGAACAAAACTGAGATATTTTCACCAACCACGCACGTACCAGCATTGCATCGAGTTTCAAGGTTTTTGAGAGAACCCCCGCTTCAACTCCTCAAGAATCGTAAACTCACCCGGGATCATAAACTCGCCCGAAATCTTTTAATATTTTTTTTTTTAATTTTTTTTCTTCTTCTTCCTTGGTTATAATTCCACCTACCATTCCTCTCCATCAATAGCATTATCACGATGGTTTCACGCGTCAACCAGATCCTTCATAAGGCCGACATCGACATTGACCGCGCCCTCAACCGCGTGGTGCCAGCCCCGCCGGCCGCCCACAAACTGCACCCGCTCGCGGCCCGGTTTCTAGGCTACCACCAGCCCAAGCCCATACCGGACATTGTGCGGGCGGGCTGGGTGCTCGTGTCGACCTTCACCGGTATTATCCTTGTCATGTGCACGCTCAAATACGGCCCTGTCTTTAAGGACCGCGGCGCCCCCGAGTTCATTCCCTCGTGGGCAGCCACGGCCATTTTGATTTATAATGTAGTAGAGTCGCCCTTGGGCCAGCCTCGCAATACGTTTTTTGGCAATTTTATCAGCACATTTTTGGGCATTTGCATTACTAAGCTATTCATGCTGAATCCAGATAATGAACAGTACATGTGGGTGTCGGGCGCCCTTTGTGTGGCTGTAGCATCAATTGCCATGAGCTTTACCAAGACTTTGCATCCGCCCGGTGGCGCCTCGGCCCTACTCTGCTCTATTGACCAACAGGTGCGAGAGTTGGGCTGGTTCTACCTGGTTATTCAGATTGTCTCCGGGCTCATCATGCTTGCCGTAGCGTGTCTTTTCAATAACATTCAGCGCCGCTTCCCGCTCTACTGGTGGACCCCCAACACCCTGCGCGCCACGGGCCCGCTCCCGAGCGAACTGGCGGCCGCGGCGACAGGTGCTGCCCAGGCCCCGCAGAAAGTCGTTAGCAGCGTGGACACAACACTAGAGGATAAACCTGGTGTCGAAGTGCCGCCGCCAGCCCACCACCACCGTCGTCAAGAATCCGCCCTGCATCGGGTCCTCTCGGACCGCCATGTTATTCAGCCCGGCGAAACCGGCGACCTGAAGGTGCACGACCTCGAGGCCCTTGCCGCTCGTGGCGCTGCGACAGTCTCCACCGACACCAGAACCAATCTCGACAATGTTGTAATCATCCTCCCGACCCACTACTCCTTGCCCGAGGGCCTGGAATTGACCGAAGAGGAGGAGGCTTTGCTAGTAAATATTCAGGATCAATTGAAAATGGGCTTGGACCAGGAGCTTGAATCCCAGTTTTCTGTCTAACGCGCATATATATATCCATTTACTCCAATCTCTCTGTGCCTCATATATATACATTTACCCTCTTTGTGTTTCATATAAATTCATTTGCTCTTTCTTTATTTCATCTTGTGATCATGTAAATATCATTAATTCCAATCCTTTTTTACGCGCACCTTGATTAAAAATTAGGTATATTAAACGGTAGCAAATGATAATAAAAAAAAATATACAAAAAAAAAAAACCAAAGACAATTTAACAAATAAAAAAAAAATTTAAAAAAAAAAGCACCCGGCAATGGGTTATATATGAGGCTTATTGTTGTAAACGCATAGTCTACGGACGCTTTTCCGCAATGCCGGCAGTTTGTGGGCGCATAATTTGGTTTCCAAATTGAAGGGCCTCATCGCTGTTACCCGATGGCAGCAGCGGCTTATTGCTGTTGTTAAGGTATGAGTGCAAGGGCGGCGTGCTTGTGGGACGCGTGATGCCGCTAAACTCGCGCGCGGCGAGATGGCTACTACTGGGCAGCGCATTATTGTGGTGTGGGCTGTCCCCAGAGTTATTGTTAGAGTTGTTAAGCTGGTAATAGTAGGGTGATCCGACGGAGCGGGGGAATGAAAACGAAGAGGCTCGCGATTGCGAGTGGTGGGGCAATTGCGGCGGTTGCTGCGTCTGCCCACTAAACGATGCTAAAGACGGCAGATAAGACGCGGATGGGGGCGTCTCGGATCGCGGCGGGATGCCAGAGAGCGGCGTCGGAGAGTTAGATGAGTTTGTACCCTCATACATGGGCACAGGGCTATGAGATGGGCCCGGGTGGGCGCCCGGGTAGAAGGGAGGCGGTTGAGAGGTACCGGAAGGAGTTCGCATATGCTGGGGCTGGTGGGAGAGCGAATGATGATGGTGGTGGTGATGCGGCGGGGGAGGGCCAGGCAGCTGCTGCCCGGGGAGCGGCGGCTGCGGCTGACCGGGCATTTGCTGCTGTTGCTGACGGTTCATCATTTGGTAGTGATAATTGTCCTGGTACCGCAGCTGGTTTAATTCCTGCTCAAGCGTGGCAATATAGTCGACTGCCTTTTTCAAAATCATTGCTTTCGAGTCCTGGGTGCCCTTGCAAAAGGGGACCGAATTCTTCAACAGTTGGAAACCGCCATTAATATTTTCTCTTCTACGTTGCTCAGACAAAATGTGGGCGTGCCTTCGAGACGAGCTGCTGGTCGATGAAATAGTCGTTGGGGCCGTGAGCGCAATGGCCGGCTGGGATGTTGTTGTTGTTGTTGCAGTGGTGGTGGTAGGGCCCGCTGGAGTTGGCGCGGGCTTAGTGTCAGGTTGAATCATGTAAGGAAGCGAAGACGTCGGAGGAGGAGGAGGTGATTCCCGTTTGATGGAGGGAAGAATCGAAGTTGAAACGGAGCGCATACCTGGGGCTACTCGACGCTTGGTTCTTCTTTTATTGAGGGTCTCATCAGTATTCACGGGAACAGTCACGTCGCTCGACTCGTCCATAATAACGCTAAGCAGATCATTGCTCTTTCGCTTCTTAAGGGAGCGCGGCAAAGTCGCGGGAGGGCCGTTGGCGAAGGAAGAGGGCTTTGGTAGGGTAGTAGAGTTGGTTAGTGAGGTAGATCCTTGGCTAACCCGCAAGGAAGAGATTTGCGGTAGCGGAAAAAAGTGGGAGGAAGGGGACGGTTCAGGAGACGGCAGGGATTTGGGAGAGGTCATGGCGATGTCTCCAGACTTTTGAACAGGTGGTGAGGAGGAGGGTGAGGGGGGTGATGCGTCGGCGGGTGTGATGCTGCTGGCATTGGCCTCGGAGCAAGATGTAGGTGCTGCTGCTACTAAATTTTTTAAATCCATTTGAACAAGCGAGAAAATAAAAAAAATAAAAAAATATTAAATGACTAAAAGGGGATAACAAAGAATGATTAAAAGAACGTGTGAGTTGAAAATTACTAAAGACAGATTAACGGGGAGATAAAGAACGACTGAGATTAAATGAGCGTAAGAATGAAGGTGGTTAATACAAGGACATGATTTGGCAAATGCTGGGGGAGAATGCGTAGGGCAAACGTGGTTGCTGTGTGACGGGATTCCAAGTGACGAGTGGGTGCTGGGATCGATATAAAAGAGCGGATCGAAAGGCCAGCTGGTGATGAGCAGTGGATTAGGCGGGTGTCTAGTAAGGAACGTGAAGTCTTGATGATGGTGATGATGATGGTGAGAAGAAGGAAGGAAGGAAGGAAGAAAAAAAAAAAAAAAAAAAGGGAAAAAAGGCAAGGAAGGAGGTGAAAACTTGTTTGTACACAGCACCTGTACCATAATGTACGTAGCCACACAACAACAACAGTGTTTATGTTGTGTCACCACAGCATTGCGCAGTCAGCATTCACGCGTATTGGACCAGTGGGTAACTAACCACGTGTTGACCACCCGTTGACCACGGGCTCACCGCGGGTCTACATGGACGCTATCACGGGCATGCCACGGGCCTATCCGAAATGCACTACGGGTGCACCGCCAATGGCTCAATGGTTTTTTTTTTTTTTTTTTTTTTTTTCATTTTTTGTTTTTTAAATACTTATCATCTGCACACATTCAACCGCAATTAAGATGAACACCTTTTCTTTTTATGGGTTGTTGTTGCTGTTGTAGAATGGTGATTGGGTTAATCGCATAGAGTTAAGAATATTATTTACGGCATGAAAAGGTATGTACACACATGCACAACAAGCGCCCTTAACGTCCGCCAAAAAGGCAACAGTTCTCGACCCATGGCAATCGCCAGACAAAAAGACTTTTCCATAATAGTCTTTGTGACTTAGTCGGCGTGCGCACGCACTCAAAGTCTCAAGTCTTTGACTTTGTTCTTCTCCCCCTGGATGTTGGGCCCTCCATTCCTGACCGCCAGATGGCGCCGCCTCGATGTGTTTATTTATGATGCATTCTCATACGAGGTTAAGTCAGTTTCAGGTTGCTGGAAATCATGAGCTTAGAACCAGCAAGTGTGGCAACGTACACATGCTTGTAGTCTTTGTCCGGTCCTAAGCGAATCAAAGAACCCCACGCTGCACACACACACCCCCCGTCAATAACAGCAGCAGTGATAGAAACCATCGCCGATTCGGCAAACAAGGAGGTGATGATGCTTTGCACATCTGTTTAAACACATTGCTTATTACATGAGATAAATATATTTTTTCTCAACCCCTTTTTTGCGCAAAGCTTGAATACATGAAAAAATGAAAAATGAAAATAAAAATAAACTAGAGACGGTTTGCCTCTTAGAACTTTTAAACAAATAAAAGCACGCACCCGTTTCAAAGGTCCCCTTATTTCTGGTAAGGTTCTTTTTTTTTCGGTGATCATACGTCTTTGTGTACACTGTAGTCTCAAGATGTCGCCTCTCTCTCTCTCCTGCTCCCATTTGAACACTACGGTACAGATCCTCACTTTTATACGTATTTTTTATTTATTATTTATTTTTGGTCCATTGTACAATGCTGTTCTTACGCACATTCCATGTGTTTCTTTTGACCGCTGCTCCCTTAACAGTAATGAAACGTATGAAGAACGAAGAACCTGGCCGCTACGACTTGTGCCTGTTGCAGTTTGTAGTTACCCTGTCAAAACAAAAAAAGAACAGCTCCATGTGCATGGCAGGAGCTCATGCAGGCAAAGCGGCAGCTGGGCAACTGATGAATGACGTCAACCTGCATTAACGGAACGGTTCTTTTTATTTTTCGTCATGGTGAACAGTAAGGCTTTGCATACAAACGCTTTTTTTTTTTTTTCTTGGATTTTGATAGGCTGGCCCCTATACGGGTTAGTAATCTACTGTTTGTAATTCAATCCGAGACATTACTATTATTATTATCGCCATGTCCGGGTAAAAAACCCCGAAGCCAAAAACGAGGTTGACGTAAGCCCGTGGCTCCGCTCGGGACCGGCATGCATAGTTTTCACGTGGGATGCTTATGCAGCGATCCACTGACCTTGCCTCCAGTGTCAACGCAACCAGCTCATCACCGAAAACAAACAGTGATAATAATAATAAGGAAAGAAGACGATTTGTCGGTTTCCATGGCCAATTGACTTTTGTCTAGACCACTAGAATGACAGGAATTGATGGTCAACAATTTTGCATTTACATGGATCATAATGTGTCATGGTGAATTCATGGTTATTGTTGTTGTTGTTGTCTTTGCACTTTTTCCTCCCCTGACCGACATTCGCTACCGTCTACATATGATACAGCATTCGGGGAGGACCCTAGTAGAAACCGTTAAGTGTAGATTTACCCATGTGAGTCCGTGCTTCTAAAATTAATATTTTATTTTGGGCACAAAGCTTGTCGCTAAATGAATAAAAAAAAACGTATATAATTATACATGGCATTTCGGGATTCTCGTGTAACTTACATAGGCAGTTATCGGGCGGAGGAAAAAACCACAAATCTATGGGCACGTAAAAAAAGCTATCAAAACTTGATGCAGTTGAGAATTTCCTGATGCTTTTCCAACCGCTTATTAAAAGCATCATCTGCTGCCGCAGACTGCTGTTCGGGCACCCGCAAGGAAGTGACACCTTCTCCATCAATCGCATCCTCAACAGCGTCGTCGACTTGTTTCAGCCGGCACTCAATCTCGAGCCGCAGCCCGTGACTGTCTGGTAGCGGCACTGTAACCGAGTCGCCTGGTTGTGATGCTGCAGCGCCAAGCAACAATGGACACCCGACGAGGTCGTAGTTGACAGGATCTTCCTCGGGCCGCACCAGGCGCGGTCTACCACTCTGGTGATGAGGGGACGCATCTCCCGCGGCGTCTTTGCGCGCCACAGGCACAAACTCCAGCGGCACACTCTCACGCTTGTGCACAAATACAGTTGGTTGCACCAACACCATTTTTGCCGTCACCTGCGCGCGTACCGCTGCCGAAATCACATCCGACTCCCCCGGTGGGGGCAAACATTTGTCAAGGAACTCGCGATCATTTACCCGCAGATTTGGGTACTTGATCACAACTGTGCGGTAGGCACTAGCCAACCGGTCCTGTTCCTTTTGGCGTTGCCGTTCTTGTTCTCGTTGGTACTTTTTCAGCTCAGTAAGTTTCATATATTTACGCGGCTCCTTTGCGTCATGCTTGGTGTTGCTGGTGACGGCCGGGGAATGACCACAAATGCGTACACGCACCCAGTACCGATTATCAAATAGCTTATATGGCGTCCAGTCACCGCTCAACTTGGCGCGAAACGCCTTTAACTCACCCGTAGACCACCGCGGCGGTTTCTGCCTTGTTACTTTCCACGTATAGATTGATTGCGGCAACCCCCCGGTGTTGGCTAGGGTCTGTACCCGCGACGTCATGACCCAGTCCAAATTCGCAGCCGAAAACCGGGCCTGGCCTGCCGCCAAGTCCAGCTGTTTGATCCGCTGGGCAATGCGGAAAAAGATGGAAAAGGTGTACCCGTCGCCCTCGAACGGTGCAATCCGCGCCGTTAAGTGCTGGAGTGCCAGCGCCAGCGCCGATGTGCGCGCATGGCGCAGCCCCGTAAATTCTTGAAACGTGACCTGGCCAAAGGTCGCATTGACACTAGCGCCGCCGCTGGTGATTAAAGCCCGCACAAGCTCGCGCGCCTCGGTTTCGAAATCCTCGCGCTTGCGCTGAAACGCCTGAAGCGTCTCAATTAGCGCCTCCCTATGCAGCGCTGCCGGCAGCAGCGTTTCATCTTTTAGCACCTCCCGAATGGCATTCCGCGACGTAAAAGTTGCGTCGTGGTTCGTGGGGTCCTCGGCCCACTCCACCCCATGCGCGCGGCAGGTCGCGTAAAGATCGCTTTTAGCACACTCAAGCAACGGCTTGACCAGCTGCAGCGGCGGCAAGCTGGTGGCCGAGTCCTGCGGCGGCGGTGGCGTGCGCCAAAACGCGCGGGTTGCGCGCATCCCCGCGAGCCCACGCAGCGAGCTGCCCCGGGTCAACCGCATCAGCAACGTCTCCAGCTGGTCGTCCTGTGTGTGGGCCAGCAGCAGGTGGCGTGCGCCCCGGCGCATGCACGCGTCACTCAGCAGGGCCAGGCGCTTGTCGCGCGCCGCCAGCTCGAATCGCGCCATGCTGCTGGCGAGCTCGCCGGGGGCCCAGTGCATCCGCAGCACCCGGGCCTCCGCACCCATGGCATCAACGAGCCCGCATACACGCTCGGCCTCCTGACTGCTCTCGGCGCGCAGTGCGTGGTCGACAATTAAAGCGCGGACGCCGACCCCCCGTGGCTGGAAATAGCGCGTGGCCAGGTGCGTCAATGCCATTGAATCCACACCGCCGCTGACAGCTATGCAGACAAGCGACGGGTAGGGAGGCCGGAACAGCTTGTCCATGGTTCTTGCAAACCGTTCCAGCGTCACTTCCATTTTTTTCTCTCTTTTGTTTGTTGCTGGTTGATTGCTTGGGGACGCGGTTCGGGCTTTCTGTCGGATATCGGACCAGCAGGGGCAAGGGCTTCGACTCAGATACAAATTGACACAAGTGTCATATTCCAAGGTCTATTCCCCAAGATCGATCTGCGTTGCTCAAGCTTTAATTGCCTCCCTGGAGGCGATGGTAGCACTGGTGGTCTTAAACCCTTTTGTTTAACCTTTTTTTCGTTTGCTTCTTTTCTCTTTCCTCTTTCTAGACAATAAACCCTATACGTCAAGAGAACCTGTCATATATATATTCATTCATCTATTGTTCACTATGCAATTGCTTAACCTTTTTCTCACGCTCCTTTCGGTCATCTCGGTGGCCGCTGCTGCTGGTAAGTTAAAACAATAGTCTAGTATGCATTAGCAGTACTAACCGCAGCCTTGTTGGCTCTAATTGTATAGAAGCGCGCTACATTCTGATTTTTTCCAAGGGACAAGACACCCCCAGCAAGATCATTAACAATGTCGAGCGTAAGCTAAGAGACCTGGGGGTCAGAATTGATTACAAGTACAACACCGTGATCCGGGGCTTTGCACTTACCCTTGATACCAACAAGGTGCAAGCACTTGACGATATCAATGACGAGAGTTACCCATTCTTCTTGGAGCCCGACCAAACCGTGACCATTAACGAGTAAAAGAAAAAATTGAAATCAATTAGGATTATAAACATGTATCAAACGTGCAAATGTGTGGAGTCATTGTAGCTTTTTGTTGTGGGTGGCGGGTCAGGGTCCTAGCCCATGCGTCGACAATTAGTCCGACTCAAGGTTGATGGCATTGCCAAACTTGGCGTAAAGCTCCTTCTTCAAGGCCCCCATTTGGCTGGTGATTTCTTCAATCTCAGCTTCCTTCTTCTCAATCGCCAGCGTAGCGGCCTCGGTATCTGCCTCCAACCGCTCCAATGCTTCTGGCTGCGGCAAGAAGACAAACGAGCCTCCGATACGGTACTGCACTTTCTCGTCCTCGTCAACCAGCTCCAGCTCCATCTGCACGTCGGTGAGGTACTCGTGCTCCTTCTGCTGCTGCTCAAGCTCCTCTCGGAACCGGGTCAACCGCGTATTGAGTTTGGAAAATGTGTTGATTCTCTCCTGGTCCTGCCACAGGACCTCGGTCTCGTTCTTCTGATTTGGCGGCAGCTAAACAAGAACGGATGGGTTAGTAGATGCTACATGCAGTGTGCCTGGCAGCTCGTGAGTAGTCCATACCATCTGCATCGTGGCTGTTCTGATCGTGTCGTGTTCCGTGTGAAAAGGGTGGTAAAAGCTGCGCTGGATCAAAAGGAAAAAAATGCAGCCTATGATACAGGGTTAGGGTGTGTTTATATTGTACTCTGTTTTTGTAATGCTGTGCAAATAGGCGGCATTTGTACCCGCCATGGAATGCAATTAATTGCACTGTTGCCCAAAACGGCATTTTCTTGTTTCCTATTCCCCCACCTCTTTTCCTCCCCTTCCAAATGAGCCCACGCAAAGACCCCCAGTTAAACAAGCTCAAATATAACACTCACTCAAATAAAAAAAAAAAAAATAAAAAAAAAAAAAAAAAAAAGAAAAAAAAAGGCCCTGTTTTTTCTCTTTTTTTTTCTCTCCTCCTCCAACTATCGCCAACCTATCACTTGTATCCTTCGCCATCAACACACGCCCCGTATCTACCCCTAATGTCCTCGTATTCTGCCTCCACCGCACAACGCCGGGGCTCCGTCGTCCCTCCCCTTTCCGGCGTAGACAAGCCCGACAGTAACGACCTCCCGCAGAAATGCGACGTTCTCATCTCCGGCACCGGCATCGTCGAGAGTATTCTTGCCGCCGCCTTGGCCTGGCAGGGCTCGAACGTCATTCAAATTGATCCCGGTAACCACTACGGAGACTCCTCGTCGATCCTCAACATTGAAGAGCTCAAGAACTGGGTCAATACAGTCAATTGTACGTGATATCCCTGTTTTCTTATTTCCTTTTTTTTTCTTTCCTTCATCTTGGTATTGCCTTTATGGATGCAATCTGCAATTGCTCTGGAAAGGTTTTAATTTGCTTTGTGACATGTTGTGCTGACTCTTTTCTTCTAGCTTCTAAAGGTACGCTTTGTCCACGTCGCGCTTTGCCCGCTGCTGCTAACTTCGTCTTTTAGGATCTGTCTTCTCCAATGCACAGCTCTACATTACTCGTCCGCTCGAGTCTCGCAAGTACTTTATTGACTTGACGCCGAAAATCCTCTTTGCCAAGTCTGACCTGTTACCCATCCTCATCAAGAGTCGAGTCAACAATTACCTAGAAATCAAGCCCATCACAAGCTTCCACACATATAAAAACGACGCCTTTGAAAAAGTGCCTGGGTCTAAAGAAGATATCTTTACAGACCAGTCCCTGTCGTTATTAACGAAACGCTCGCTCATGAGATTTATGAAATTTGTCCTCGACTACAAAAACACGCCAGACGTATGGCAACCCTACCAGGCTGCCCCCATTAAGGACTTCCTCAAGGACAAATTCAAACTTGAGCCGCAGCAGGTCGAGGAACTCATCTACTCGATTGGTCTCTGCACCACCGCCGACGTGCCCACCATTGACGCGCTTGCCAGAATGCACCGGTACATTGTGTCACTGGGCGTGTATGGCAGCTTCCCCGCGCTCTATGTCATGTACGGCAGCGCCGGCGAGCTCGTGCAGGCGTTCTCACGCTCGGCCGCTGTGGCCGGCGCTGTCTACAAGCTCAACACGGAGCTTGTCAGTTATAACAAGATCTCGAAGATTGCCACGCTTTCCGACGGCGGTCGTATCGAGGTCTCGGAAAAGGTTATCATCTCCGCGCAGGACGCACTCACAATCCCGGCCATTGCGCCGCTCGCTGCGGGCAAAAACAAGACCGAGGTGACGCGTATGGTTGCAATTGTTTCCAAGGATTGTAAGGAGTGGTACGCTGAAAACGAGCAAGCGGCCATTATTTCCTTCCCCCCAGGCTCACTCGCAAGCGACAATCGAATTGCCGTGCAGGCCATCATCTACGGCGGTGGCAGTGGCATGTGTCCCATGGGTCAGTCTATATGGTACCTCTCCTCGACCGAAAAGGGCAAGCGCGCCCGTACCGACCTTGAAGAGGCGCTGAAGCGACTGGAAGTGAGCATTCTCCGTGAATCGACCGAGGACTTTGAGTTTGATAACGTCAACGTCGACGACGTCTCCGTACGCCCCGATGGCATGCCAGTGCTTTCCTCAGTCAAGCTGGGCCAGAGTTTGCAGAACTTTGTGCCGCGCGAAAAGCTGCAATATTTGCTCAAGCTATTGTACACGCAAACGACCTCGGCCCTTGATAGCTTTGATATTGAATCCGCGGGGCTGACAGTGGTATCACCACCGTCGGCGGAAATCACGTTTGATGGCATTGTGGCCAGTACCGTCAAGCTCTACGAACAGATTGTTGGCTCTGACGATGACTTTTTTGATATCGACTTTGAGGATGACGACGACGACGAGATTGCTGCTGGTGCTACCGGCGCCAACCGAACTATTGGCAGCACTACGGGCGCTACTCCCGCCGTCGGCAGTAGCGACGAGCCGTTTGATGATGTCGATGATAATAGAGGATCTGTCTTTGCTGATGATATGGAGCTGTAAAAAAAATTTTGTCAGTATTATTGTTTATTCTCTTTTTTTTTCTTTTTTTTTAATGATTTTATGGTCTTTATCTTTTCGCTATGAATAAACTTATTTTTTTTTTTTGAAAAGTGATATGACACTGATTAGCAGCAGCCGTAACAGTCCACAAATTAATACCCCTCTAAAGGAAATAAAATTAAATGAAATTGTAAAATGCAAATATATGTATATAAAGATAACTACTCATTAATAAGATCGACCAGATCCTGGGCCTCCGCAAGAAGCGGCGCCGGCACGGGTCTAATCTCATTCTCGCCCGGCTCCTGCGCGTCATTGTCGGGCTTGCCGCCAGCGTAGGCGTGGTGCCCAAGCCCGGCCATCTCGACAGCACGGTGCGTGAGCGCGTCCACAAACAAGTCGCGGTCAACCTGTCTACTGACCCCACGGTCACTGTTGTTGTTGTTGGCGTTGTCAAGACTATACTGCTGCATTACCAGCTCCAGCTCGTGGGCCTTGTCGCTGATCGCGCGCACCTGCGTGGCGAGGAAATTGAGCGACTCGGCGATAGGCGAAATCGCCCGGAACTTGGCGCGCACGTCCTCCGGCATCCCGCCGACGCCGCCAGCATCCCCGCCGGCACCAGGCTGTGTGGACGGCAGAATGAACCCCGTCGAGTATTGTTCCAGGCTCGCCACCAGCCGCTCGATCCGCCGCTTATGCGCGCGCAGGATCGTGTTGGCGCGCGCTTGGACTGAGAGCTCCGTGTAAAGGTCCACTATCGCGTCGTTGGAAAGCCCCTGGCCAGACTTGCCGGTATTGTTGTGGTTGTTGCTGGGGCCCAGACCCCCGAGCGTAAAGTCAATCCCGCGCTGGTGCGCCAGCCGGATCCACCCGCCGGCCACGAGCTCCGGCGGGACCACGAGAATATTGCGCAGCACATACAGCTCAAAGCGGTCAAAACTCTTGTCCACGATCGATTCGAGAAACGTTTCCAGCTTGGCCGTCCCCAGCTCAATCTCCTCCAGCTCTGCCGCCGCGCCGTCATCATCATAATTATCGTCGCCGCCGCCCCCGTTGGCCGCCCGCGCCGGGTGCTGCGCTGCATGCCGCTGTTGCAAAAATGCCTCCATGGCACTGGTGCACTTGTACAAGATCTCGTTCACGGCATTAATGACGTCGTCAATCAGGGCAATTGGCGCGTACCCCAAATGCTCCGTAAGAATGGCAGTCGATTTAACAAAATCGCTGTTGTTGCTGCTGCTGCTATTATTATTATTACCGGTATTATTACTTGATACAGACATGAGATTTATATGTGTGCTGTTGTGTCATGCAAAAAAAAAAAATTTTATGTATCAAATAAAGCGAGACGCGTCGCGGTGAAAATGTAAATTTAAAAGAATGTGCTTTTTTTCAGGATCTCGCGTCTATCAATATGGGAGGTTTAAAATGTTCCCACTTTGATGGAATTAAAAAAAATTTTTGAAAATATATCACGTGACTATAATGCTGAACCAGAGACCGTTAGCAATGAACATTTAACAAAGTCCTGCTGTACGTGAGTGTTCAAGTTCCTACTACATAGTATTGAAAATGAAACAACAGGAATGGGGTGCAATTCTGAGGAGACCAAAGTCAGGAAGATGAGTTAGGACATGAGGGAAGCGTAAGTTTTTTTGGTTTGTATTGGTTTACGCCTAATAAGTATCCAATGGTAAAAATAAAACAGTCTTAGCAAATAGGTTATAAAAAAGAGAAAATTCCTGATTATTATAATTTACACTTTGGTTAAATGAGTTGAAAGATGAAAAAAATGCTAGTTATAAGTTGGTTGCATGTTTTTCAGGTTTTTCAGGACTTGAAATAATATTTCTGTATATCTGTATCAACTAAAATGTTTTGTTTGGTTATCATACAAGTGTCAAATAGCCATCCCAAAAAAAAAACTTGTAAAAATCAACGGAAAAATTATGCTGTTAGAAAGCCCAATATTCCACACATCATGACTTGAATTTTTTTTTTTTTAATTTATTACCTATCCGTTAAGTAATTCAAAGTTCGTTAATATCTTTTATTTTTGTTCAGTCTGAAAGGTCCTTGAAACAGTCGTCATCTTGACTCACTACCACATGGTTTGCTATATTGCTTTGTCCCTTCTAAGGCATACACCAACTAAAGTGTCGATCTTGACAGACTTATCACATGGACTGGAGATTGACAAAATTTAATATCATTGAATGTCAAAATCTCATGTATCTGCCTAGGCAGTCGGTTAATCAGGTATACTACGATAAATGCTTGATTGCTGAATTTATTTATTTACTTTAACATGGAAATTTTCATACATTGAGTCTACCAAATGACTTGATATTATTAAAGATACCATGATTTGTGCTTTATACATAGCGACGTTGATGTAACTAGACAGCTTCATAACCGTAGAAAAGATTTATACACTTGAACGCCTGCGATGAAAATCAACCGACTCAGATCTAACAGGGCTATGTCCACCCAGGCCATATTATACAACCTGATATTCCATTTATCGGGTTTAGGCAATTGAACTTTTATTATTATTATTATTTTTTTTTTAATTGATTTATTGGTCTCTATTATACAAAAAACAAACACAAGTTGACATCAATTAGTCGCTGTCACTGTCGCTGTCATCACTGTCAGCATCAGCGTAAGCAACCTCGCCCGAGCCCGCAGCAGCAACAGCAGCACCGCTGTTACCGGCAGCCTTTGGACTCTCCTGGGCCGACTCTGAATCACTCTCGTCAAACGTCATGTGCTTACCAGTTGGTGCGTTCTTGGCAGTGTTACTGACACTGCTGGCGCTACCACTAGCACTGCTGCCGGCGCCAGTGGGGGTGATGGTTTTCCGTGACTTGTAATCCACAGGCAGGGCCTCGAGATCAACAAGAGTGCCCTGCACAGTAATGAATTTACCATTCACGTTCACCGAGCGGACAGTGAGTCTCAATTTGCCCTCGACCCGCGTGCCCTTGGCATCGAACCAGTGACCAAGCACCTTGGGGCCCTTGAATTGCTTCTTGGCATCACTTGCCGCGGTCTGCTCCGCCTTCTCGATCTCCGCAGCGGCGGCATCGACAGTGTTGGTCAGCTCCGCGTTCTCATCGTACTCTGCCTCCTCGTCGGCCTGCAGCGGCTCAAAGTACCAGTCTGACGGAATAGCATCGCGCTTGATGGAAGCGTTAAATGTATCGTGAATCAGCAGACCAATGTGCGAGGGTGACTGGAGGTTGACCCAGCCCTCGACCTTGTCACCAGCTTGTGGTCTCCACACAAGAAAGTCAACTGCAATCCACAGGTAAGCAAAGGGACTGTCGTACATCACTTTGGCCATCACGGTCTCGCCGGCCTGGACGCTAAGATCCTCGTCCTTGCCGAGCAATCTGAGGTTTGAGTATGAAAGGACAACACCATCAACTGAAGGGAAGTAGGTCATCAGTAGCGGATCCAGATGTTGCGATTTGATACCGGCCGTGGGGTTCTGCGCGTACACCGGCGCGAGCGAGACGTAGATGGTGGTGGAGACCTTGTGGAAGCATTGCGACAAGCCCTTGTCGTCAACGGGGGTTTTCACTCTTGGTGATGTCGTCATTATGTGCAGTTTGTGTGTGTGTGTGGTAAAAGTGTGTATGCAAAGTTGTCTGAGGAAGACCTAAGGAAATCTCTGGCGTCTAAAGGGCAAACACGACGGTATGTTTGATGCTTCTGAACGGGGTTTCTTAATGTCGTCAGTAAAACAAATAAAAATTTTTTGTCAAAAAAGAAGCAAAAAAAATAACAATCAAGGCCCGTTGGGAGTTGAGGTAAGGGTTACATGTAGAAAATTTCACTGAAATCAAGAAGTGACTGGCGCTCCAAAGACATAGAGCAGTCAACGCATGGCTACGATTGGAGTACTAATAACAGAAATAAAAACAAGTAAAAACAACAATCATTAATTAATAAATAACAAACTTTTCAATCTCTAGTTAACAAGAGCGGAGGCAGTGGCCGACTCGTACTTCCAGGTGGGGGGAAGAACACCAACAGTCTTGTAGTATCTAGACAAACGGTGGATTCTAGACTCGATAAGAATCAGACGGAACTTGGAGTCCATGTCCTTTCTGTTCTTCTCGAGATGCTTTCTAACTGAAACAGCCTTCTTGATCAGATGGTACAGATCCTCAGGGATTTCAGGCGCAAGACCTATATTACAAAAATGCCACTCCGTCAGTATATGTTTTTATTTTTTTCTCAGCAAAAAAAATAATACCAAACAGAGGTTCATAGATGTTATGAGACGTCGTCCTGACAATAGTATTCAGTCACGATATACAATGTCAAGGAGGAGCACTGGGGAACCCAATGCCCAAATGTCACACGTACAAACAATTTACTCAACTGTGAAAATATTAGACAACAACAAAAAATAACTTACCGTTAGACTTGAGAATTCTCAGAATCTTGTTACCAGTAATGACCTTGACCTGGGCAACACCATGAGAGTCACGAAGAAGAACACCAATCTGGGAGGGAGTAAGACCCTTACGGGCGTACTTGATGATCTGCTCAACGACAGAGTCGGGAGTGAGCTTCAACCAGCTGGGGGCGTGGCGAGAGTAGGGGGTAGCTGACGAGGACATACCCTTTCCTTTACTGTGAAGACGAGCCATTGTGAATTAGATGAGTAGTATTGTAGATGCTGGGTAAAACAGGTTAGTGTTGTGGATGATGATGGTAAGAGGAAAAGAGGCTGACAACAGAGGGTGGGAAATATAAAATTTTCATTGAAATCACAGGGCAAGGGTTTAGGGCTTTTCATATGTTAGGGCAAATATTCAACAACAGAGTTACAAGTATTATTTCTTATTTTGAGGATAATAATAATAATAATAATAATAATAATAATAATAATAATAATAATAATAATAATAATAATAATAATAATAATAATAATAATCATAATAATAATAATAATAATAATAATAATAATAATAATAATAATAATAATAATAATAATAATAATAATAATAATAATGGGAAATATCGATTGTTATAGTCTCATATTTGGTAATATGATCATTACTGTCTTAGGTTTTCCTTGATAGTTGGTAGAGTAAGAATTTCACCTCGTAGTGATATCTGGAGCGCTTAGTTGCATACATGGTCAAGTCTTATATCTTTCAGTAACAACTAGAACTAGAAATCTCAAAGTATTTGATATTGAAAATTGAATGAACTATATGTGCCACTACCTAAGATCTTGTTTTCAAACAGTTTCATTGATCCGGTCAGAGCCATGGCAATTTACAACCTAGCGATAGGTGAAACAGTTGTCCAGGATAGTGACCAGCTATTACATATATGAAACTTTATGTTTGAGACATATATCACAAATATTAAAGCTTAAAGCTTTATTTGGACTATTTTCAAGCACCGTAATTGCACTCTATGCCTATGCTAGAGCGGATATTTTAATTCCAACAATGAAATACCCTAGTCTTGTAAAAAAACAATACTGAATATTGATGCCACTGATTCAATCATAAAGCTCAACATGTGGCCTAGCAAGAAATAATCAGGTATCCTTGTCGCACATGATGGCCGTAGAGCTCACTTCTGAAGAAATATTGTTCCGACCATTACGGACCGCAATAGCGCTTTAGCAAAAAAAACCTTTTGAAAACAGCCGGTGTATGAGCATGTGTAGGCACAGAAATCGAATATAAACAAGTAGATCGCGTTCGATACGTAAAATAAATAGGTTTGGGAATATATACATGCAATCGTTTGATCACCACTTCTTTCCTAGCTAAATAAACACCAGTTAGCAAACAAACCAATAAATAGAAATCAAAATTACTCACATTGCGCTGGACGCAGTCCTTGAGTTGCATGAACTCCTTCAAACACATGTCTTTTGAAGTTGCGGTGTAGTTTTTAAGGACGCACTGGCCATACACGGTAGCCTGGAATCGGGTGTTAACAAAAGAGCAAAATATCATTATCAAGCGTGTCTGCTACATACTGGACCGTTACACTTCATAGAAGCGTCGGCAAACTTTTTTAACGGGCGCTCGACGGCCTTGCGGTTCATTATGGGAGTATTGTTGAAAAATCGAGAGAGTTGAAGAAAGAAAGGATGGCAAACTGAATTTCAATTTTCCTCGAAAATTCCGACTTTTTGATTTCCTTCCATCGTCCAAAAAAAAAAAAAATTATTTAGCAGATTCCAGCTTGAGACACCCTTTCATGTCTAGATCTGTTACTAGAGCCGTATCACTCTTTGCCCGCTCCAAACCACTTTTACCACTCAAATACCCCCGTTTCTACTCCATGACCAACTCGTCGCTCCACCCTATTGAGCTACTCCAGAGCTACAAGGTAGAGTACAGCCCTACCCACATCAACTACTATCGGTCAAAAAGGACCGGCCTAAGCGCCACCCTGATTCAGCAGAAGAGTCCCATAGTTAACGGATACTTTGCGGTAGCATCTGAAGTTCATAATGATTCAGGCGTACCTCACACCCTTGAGCACCTTGTTTTTATGGGATCAAAAAAGTTTCCTTACAAGGGCCTTCTCGATACTCTGGGTAACAAGATGCTTTCGAGTACAAATGCTTGGACCGGTATCGACCAGACTGTTTACACCCTGGGAACTGCTGGCTGGGAGGGCTTTAACGCTCTTTTGCCGATCTATATCGACCATGTTCTTAATCCCACTCTCACAGACGAGGCCTGCCTTACCGAGGTTTACCACATTGATGGCAACGCGGAGGAAAAGGGTGTTGTTTTCTCAGAAATGCAGGGCGTAGAGAACACGTCTTCTTCAAGAATGCAGGGCAAACTTCAGAAGATGCTTTATGGCTCTGAGAGTGCCTACTCCAGCGAAACCGGCGGTCTTATGGGAGCGCTGCGTGTCTTAACGAACGAGGAAATTAAAGACTTTCACAAGCTGAGATACACTCCCTACAACTTGAACATTATTGTGACTGGCGACGTTGACGAGTCTGAGTTCCTGGCTACTTTACAAGCTATTGACGACGAACTTGAGGACCAGCCTGAACAATATACTAGACCATTTGTTGATACCGAGCCTGCTTCTTACATTCAAAAGAGCGAGGTCAAGTTTATTGAATTTCCTGAACTTGACGAGTCTTCGGGTGAGGGTGTCATTAGCTGGATTGGTCCCAATATTCTTGACCGCGAATCTTGTCTCGCCGTTGAGATTCTGCTGAGATATTTGACCGAGGAAGGTATTGGCAAGCTCAATAGTGCCCTTGTTGAGACAGCTGATCCTTTATCTACTAGTGTTGACTATTACTTGGATAGATACCGCGACATTGGAATCTCCGTCTATTTATCAAGTGTCCCTACCGAGAAGCTTCAGGAAGCTCAGGATTTGGTTCACAAGGTTCTCAAGGATACTCTGATCAACGAAGATATCGAGCTGAGCCAGCTTCAAAGAATCATTCAGAGAGTTAGAAATAAGCTGATCTCGTCCGTGGAAGCCTCTCCTATCAAGTTTTCCGATACTGCTATTGCGTGCTTTACCTACGGTGACGTTAATGGTGAAGCATTGAAAGCTTCGACCTCCAGTTTGAAGAATTTTGACAAGATCAACAGCTGGACCAAGAGCCAGTGGCTGGAAATCCTCCGAAAGTACTTTGTTGAAAACCCATACGTTGCAGTCTTGGGTAAGCCTTCTCAGAAGCTCTACGAGTCGCAGAAGGTTGATAATGCCGAGCGAACCAAGCAGTACAAAGAGCAGTATGGTGAAGAGGGTCTCAAGAAACTTCAAGAGACTCTTGATGCTGCACAAGAAAAGAACAACACACCCGTACCAGAGCATGTCCTCAATGAATTCTCATCTCCCGACCTTGGCAAGATTAAGTTTATCGCGACCACAATGGCTACCACTCTTAATTCTAGTGAAAGCAACGAGATTCAAAGTATTATCGACAATGACAAGCCTGATAATTTTAAACTAGATGTCCACTTTGAACATTACCCCTCGCAGTTTACTACTGTCAACCTGCTGCTTTCTACTAGAGGCGTTGATATTGAGCTTCTGCCTCTTATTGATGTCTTTATGACCGAGTTGTTTGCGCTTCCTTTAGTTTTGGAGGACGGTTCTGAGTTGGACTTTGAAAGCGCCATCCAGAAACTCAAGAGCGAAACCCTTGTCGATGATGTCGACTACGGTATCAACAGTGAGTTTGATGACTACATCAACCTGAATCTTCAGGTTACCTCTGACAGATACAACCTTGCCATTGAATGGTTGATCAATGCCTTGGTTAGATCTAAATTTACTGAAGAGAGACTCAAGATTATTTTGGACAAGTATATCAACGGTCTTCCTGACAGAAAGCGTAGTGGCAGTGCTGTTGTTCGTTCTTCCATGAACAGAACTATTTTTACCAACAGATCTATTCGTAAAGCCACTGATATTTTTGAGACAGAAGAGTACTTCAAGAGTCTCCAGGAATCACTTGAAACTGCTGAGGGTGTTAAAGACTTGCAAAAGAAGTTGAACAAGGTTAGAAATAGCTTGCTCAGTTCCGGCGGCATTCGAGTCCTGGTCAATGGTGACGTGACGAGACTCGAAAGTCCCGTCAAAGCTTGGTTGCCATTACAGGAGAAGTGTTACCTTGAAGGCGAGAATTTGATTCCCTATCTCAAGGATGTACGCTCTGATAAGGGTGTTGCTGTCTCCAAGACTGCATCAATCAGCCCTATGGCTAGCTCTGAGTCGTCATATGTCTACTTGGTTGGCAAGGCCCCGGATGATTTCAATCACGAAGACATTCCTACTATTGCCGTCTGCTGTGAATACTTGCAGGCAGTTGAGGGTCCCATGTGGCGTGGTGTCCGTGGTGCTGGTCTAGCCTACGGCGCCAACATTTTTCTGAGTCTCGAGGATGGTCTCATCAAACTTACCATTTACAGAGGTACCAACTCGGGCGAGGCTATCAAGGTTTGCAACAAGATTATTACCGATTTTGCCTTGGGCGCGACTCCAATTGAGGAGCACTTGCTCCAGGGTGCCAAGAACTCGATTGTTCACAGCGCTGCTTCTAACGTGGAAAGCGCGTCTATGGCGGCATATGTCAATTACTCTAACTCGCGCCTCAAGGGTCGTGGCAGAAACCATCTTCAAAACTACTTTACAAGAATGGGCAAAGTCACTGCTGAAGACGTCAAACAGTGCTACAACAAGTACTTTTTGGATCTTTTTGACGCTGAAAAGTCAATGGTATTTATCGCTTGTCACACCTCCATGACTGAAACGCTGTTGGAGCAGTTGAACCAGATTGGATACTCGGTTGAGGTTGGCGCCATCATTGGTGCCGACGATGATTTCAGCGACAGCGGCTCAGAATATTCCGATGATTCTGATGAATCCGACGCCTAACGTTGAGGTAAAGCCAGATGAATGAGAAAACAAGATGTGGAAAAAAGCAGAGTCTCTTATTTGTTTTGGGTGTGTGTATGTATGTGGCTGTTTGCTGCAACAATAGATTAGATTGACATAGAGTATAATTAATGAAACCCAAGACTATAGAGTCGCTCATAGGAGTAAATAATAATACAAAGTGAGATTAGAGTACAAAAGCAAGAGGCTAATGCTACATTGAATTAAAGAGCCGGTCCAAGGCATAAAAAACCGAAACCGAAACTCTTTGTGAACACGGCTTGTGCACGTTTTTCATTTTATTTTTAATTTTTCTTTAAAATTGACCAAGGGCCATTGCCATTATTACATGATCCTTGAATTCCAAAACCAACATACCCTCAAAGATATCAAATCCGTATCAACCAATAATCTTTGAGGGCATTGAAGCCCCCTGAACTAAGACTAGCGACTAATATTATCAGTAGCATGATGCCCGGTTGAGTTGGACACAGATTATAGCGCAGGTATCACGCTAGCTACAAAGCAAAAATAACCAAAATCCGGACTAAATATGGGTAAACGAATAGTACCCGATACACCCATTACACTCGCGGCGTAGGCTAGCAACTCGCAATAGTTGCTATGAGCGTATTAAACAAATTGCAGCCAGAATCAAAGTGACCTGATGGATACACTTGCTCTGAGATTATTTTTTTTTAAAAAAAATCTCATTGTTCCAATCAATGTTTTACTTGTCATACGGCTCTTTTCTATGTCCGCACATTGCGACTGATTCTTTTTTCCTGGTAGTCAGCGACGGCAGTGTTATGATGGGTTGTTTGCTTAACTAATTAGCCGTCTGCTGCGTCGAATACCTAAGGCGGATGTTTCAAATGGCAGGTACTACTACTATATTTACAATTTGGCTTTTTGCAAAAAAAAAAAAAAAAAAAAAATTTAAAATAAAAGATCAGAAAAGGCTTTCAGATTGTTCAAACATAAAGTAAGCAATTAAGGTCCCAGAATACGAGTGGGTACCGTACATGTAAACAACGTAGTAAGGGTTCTCAAAAGAAAAGTTGTAATCTTATTGACAATGATAAACAAGGGCTATAAATATCTGCCAAAATAATCCAGCATTTTCAATATTTGTTTACTTCTAGTTCTTCAAGTGTGCACTTACTCTATACTTGAACACCAACATTAATATGCGTTCAGCTCTACTGCTGTTAATTTCTTCTCTTACTTTGGCTCTTGCGAGTCCAATCTCTCACCTGTAAGATTTATTTTGCTTATATTTATCAACACATTGCTAACGTTCTGTTTTTAGAAAACGCGGAGACTTCAATATAGGCTCTGATAAGGTCAGAGGTATCAACCTGGGCGGCTGGCTTGTTATCGAACCGTAAGTTATCATTAGTAATGCTGCATAACATTGACAATATTAAAGGTCAAGTAACCTTGCAACCATACCAAGGCTAACTACCTATTTAGATTTATTACTCCCTCTCTGTTTGAAGGATGTGGCACGGACGAGTCGCAAATCCCCGTTGATGAGTATCATTACACTCAGTTACTCGGCAAGGAGGAAGCCCGCAATCGTCTTGAACAGCACTGGTCCACGTGGTTTACTGAAAGTGACTTTCAAGACATGGCCAACTATGGTCTCACCCATGTCAGAATCCCTATCGGCTACTGGGCCTTTTGTGAGATTGAAGGTGACCCATATGTTCAAGGCCAGCAAGAATACCTTGACAAGGCGATTGAATGGGCCCGGAATGCTGGTCTCAAGGTATGGATTGACCTCCATGGTGCGCCTGGGTCTCAAAATGGCTTTGACAATTCGGGCTACCGCGACCAATATAAGTGGCTGACAGGCAACACTGTTGACATTACGCTCACTGTCCTGGAATTAATGGCCAAAAAGTATGGATCTGATCAGTATGCTGATGTGGTGACTTCTATTGAGTTGCTAAATGAACCCCTCGGCCCTGCCCTCGGAATGGATGGAATTAAGGATTTTTACAAGCGCGGCTACGACATTGTCCGACAAAATGCGCCTAATTTGAATATCGTTTTTCACGACGCTTTCCAAAGTCTCAACTTTTGGAATGACTTTTTCCAAGCACCTGAGGCGTCCCTGGTGACTTTGGACCATCATCAGTACCAAGTGTTTTCCCCCGGTGAGAATGCCCGCTCAATTCAGGATCATATTGATGTGGCTTGTGGAATTGGTCGCGCCACCCAGACTGAAAACCACTGGCGTGTTACTGGCGAGTTTTCAGCGGCACTGACTGACTGTACCAAGTGGCTTAATGGTGTAGGCCGGGGCGCACGCTATGACGGCACCTTTAACAATAATGGTGATACCTCGTACTATATTGGTTCGTGTGCCAACCGTTGGGACATCTCGACGTGGACCGACGAGGAGCGTGCGAACTCGCGACGCTTTGTTGAGGCACAATTCGACGCCTACGACCAGGGCTCTGGCTGGATTTTCTGGACCTACAAGACAGAAAACTCTATCGAATGGGATTTCAGAAGACTCGTAGAAAACGGTATCATCCCATATCCCTTGGATTCCAGAGACTACCCCAACCAGTGCGGGTTCTAAAGAGACCCAAGATTGACCCTGCTCAGAACACGGAAAGCAGCAATGGGCTCGACCCTCTTATCAACTTGATCTTTATTTTCTCTATGTACACAAGAATTTACTTATTTTCATTTCCATGACTTGATTGACAGTAGAATGTACAAACCAAGGATGTGTAAATAGCAAAACTCTGGTTTTTTTTAAAGTATAAGCTTTGTCGCTCAACATCGCCTCCTTGAATGCTACCAGCTGAAATGTAAATACACTAACTATATTTATTCAACTGGTTTGAATTTACTGTATTATTTTCTTGGTGCTCTGCCCAGTTTTTCCATCTGGGCTCTCTCCTTTTGTCGCTTGCCTGAGGGTAAATACGGCTAAGCCAAAAAAAGAGAGTTTTGCACTAATCGCGGTTAGTTTGTAACATAACGCGATACACAAAGAGAAGTTTTACTTTTTTTTGTCAGTGCCAGGTCTCGCTAGCATTTGCACCACAATGTGTCTCAAGGAAATGAAATTGCCACAGCTTGGTTGCTGTGAGCAATGCAAGACTTGGACAACTTTTGCAACCCGGAATGCCGTTTGCCAATGCTTTGTAAGGCTCATCAATTACAAGTCTATGAGTTTATGTGGAACTCCATAAATAGCAGCAAAAGAGTATGGGCTACTGCAAATTCTACTATCGTGCTTATGGGCAAGGTTATTACAAAAATTGTAGTAATAGAAATAATGGCTAGGACCACGCAATTGCTGCGTCAACCTCAACAATGAATACGATATCAAGGCCAATTACCCATTGATAAAAGATCCATACACCTTATATTTGTTTACGGCTATAATTATCGATAATTAATGCCCAATGTAGACGGATTTCATGTGCAACAGAAAATTATTCAAAAAAGAAATGGATGTTAGCTACCTGTAGCCACCGCACCCACAACCCCACAACTCACCGTGGTAAAGTAACCACCATGACGATCTACTAGTATACTGAGCAAATCTTTTTTTTGTTACAAAGAAATCAGTGTTGACAGTTCTATGTTTTCAAGTTTGGGGGGTATTCCGTTGATCCCTTATTTTTCTCCAGGGCCGTAGCAACATTATTAATCCCAATCTGAAAAGAAAACAAACAACCTAAAACAAACAAGGAAGATACTACAAAAGTAAATTAAAAAATAATTTAAAAATTAATGAATAAATAAAACTCAATGTTTTGATACCTTCTAAAGCCGCAATTTAGTTTTAATATCTACTGGTTCATGAGTATATATTGATACTCCCTAGAGAGCCTGGTGTTTGCGGAGCCGGATTTTTGCTAATTCATGTAGTATGACCTCAGGCCACCACTGGTATTGAATATATCCGGATATCAACTATGTAATAATTTCGAAATAAGCTTGTTTGGTTCGGGGACAGACATTTCAGCCGGCATACTGAATGGAACCTGCCGACACAAAAAGTATCCATGGCCCTTGGGGGGCAATAGCGGGATAAAATGGCTTGTGCCAAAACAGGACCGTGGATTGTAACCTGGTCCGTCTGGAACTTGTCACAAACAAATGAACCATAGCTGTTGTCACATGCTGTTATAATTGCTATTACTAATATCGTTTCTGATTAGCATTTATATTTTGAAAATATAAACAAGATGGAATTTCTTTGGGTTTAACGCGACTATCATGCAAAGAAAACATATACTTTCTATGTTTTGATAACGCCCATTGCTAGAAATAGCCTACAGTAATACGCATGATTATAGGTAAAAGACCTCTAATAGTAGTGCTTTATTGTAACGTTTATTATCATTAAAAAAATTTATGTATAAACTGTAGGCATGAGACATTGGCAGTAGTTTTTTAAATTCCCCCGGAAAAGCGTAACGTAAATTAATCCAGCTGCATACAACAATCAACCCGAAATAATAAGACATTACAAATTATCAACTGTTTCCTGCAATATCAATCCATGTCTAAACAACAGCACACAACTTAATCTGCTTTGGAATACTTCTACAGTTGGCCTTTTACAATTATTAAAAATAAGAAAAGTAATTGGAAATCGTTTACTAACGATTATTCATGTTTACAAGAAGGATGATGGGTGAACTAGTAATTTTTTTCTGTAGTGGTAATAGTTTAGTCAGGAATGATAGTCAGTTTTTCTACATTTGCATGGAAGACCCTATATTTATAAAAAATGACTAAAGAGTGGTATTTCTGTTGCAAGAATAATTGACGATTGATTTTATTGAACAAATTATCGCATGCTCATGTCCTCAATATCGTTGAAAATTGACCAGAAATAGAAACCATTTTTACCCGAGCTCAATAGGCATTGATCAAAAATAGCACATTTATCTCACCTATACAGTTGATATCACCGGCATCAAAGAACCCATGGAGATTTCCAAGAAGAAAATTTGAATAGAGACCATGTGGAAAGCATGCATAAGCAAATTTTAAGCCAATAATATCATCAACGGTTTTTCTTTTTCTTTTTCTTTTTTTTTTTTTCACAGTGTAACGGGGGTAGATTTATAATTCCAGCTACCGTTGGCTCTTGGTATATTTGCTGATCTTATTCTATTGATTCTTTACAGCCAATGCCACTCCAAGTAATGGTATTCTTTAATCCAATTAGGATCCTACTTTAGTATGTTCTTCAAAATTAACTTAAGAGTCCTCGTAGGATTATTAGCACCCGCTTTGTCTATCTTATACTCTATCAGGCTCAGAAGATCCATGTTACTTAGCCCTTGAGACAAGACAAGTTTATTTCACCAAGTTATCTGTCTGAACATTTATTTCCGTTTCCTAGCATCAGTGGGCGAGGAGCCATCTAAGCCGACTAAGTTTGTGCTCTAACTAATTAAGTATATGATTAAAAACCTCTTATGAAACTTTTTGTCTACAACTAAGTTACTAAACTTTGTATCGTGTGTTGGTAGTGCTCGGTGGTCATCTTATATTACTATATATATCCAATCACCTTCTAGTCTAAAAGTCCCTTGTTATTAACAGGGTGACAAGTTCATATTATGGTTGCACACAAATATTTCTGCTATTTGGGATATTGTCATTATTTCTCATTTTATTGTAATTTTGTTCTAACATCTGATATTGAAAAAAAAAAGGCAATAACTACCTCCAGGTATTTCTGGAAACTGTGATATATTGAAAGGGTGTTGGGGTTAAACAGCCCAATGTTTGTAAAATAGAGCCCATGGTAGCATTACTGAAGTTGATCTTTTAAGACATAATCATTGTGTAAAATCATTTTCTCAATTCTTTGAGTAAATAAATTACTTTTCATTATAGATAGATTTTGTAACAAGTTTAGTGGACAACAATTACAACTTGTCACTTTAATGTGCCATTAGCCAACAAATGTTCCAGTTTCTGACTCTCTAGTTTTCTTTTCTTGACTAAAAGTACTTTAATGTAATGTCAATTATAAAATCTCATAAAAATTCAATAGGGTCAAACCTTCTAAATAAAACGTGGTCTAGATTTTATTTTTTTTCAACCGGCATGCGAGGACATGTTAGAATGAACACAACTGACATGAGTAAATAGCTAGAGAGGAAATAAAGGTGAAAAAATAGATGAATTCAAAATCCGTTTATCGTCTAAACAAAAGCTACATGACAAAATAGAAAAGATATAAGGAAGCGTATGTAGCACCAATAATTTTTTCAAACTGACAAGACAATACTCTTAGCACATGTAAGAAATGTCGATATTTTATGACACTGTGTCCTTCGTAGAAAGCTCCATGTGTTGAGGGGATAGATGCAAACTATCCTAATAATTTTTTTTATCCTCTTTTAAGAACAGAAAGTTTTTAATTTCTATATATATTACTTTGCATTGTGCTATTTTTTGCCATTTGCTAATTTCAACGCAAAATAAACACGCATTATGCCCAGTGATGGCAGATAAAGACCATGGCTGTTTGAGTTTCTTTTTACTATTATCCCTAATTTAATGGACTAAAATATTCTACTAAAATATTCTACTAAAAAATAATTAAACTTCAATTTACTAAATACTTCTTTTTTTAGTCGTCCAGGTCAACATGTAGTGTTATTTCTACTCACTAGATGAACTAAAAAGTCATTTGTTTAACTCAATCCTTCAACAAAGAAACTATCAAAAGTTATTGCAAAGCGCAGTTAATGAAACATGCTTTTCTATTGCGCTAAATGTCTTGTCCATCCAAAAGTTTGTGACTGCAAGAGTATTGATAACAGATCTATAACCCTTTTTATTTCAGCTGATACCAATATGTGAAATAGCCCATACAGTACTTTAATAATCCAGAGGGAATATGTAAACAAAGAGAATAAGTAGAGCTTATTGATTATAATCTTTAGCGTCAAAAAAAAGGTTTAATTTAAATTACAGCTAAAGTCAATATTGTAATTTTTGTTCGCTACAGTTTAATATTACTAAGATTAGTGCAAAAACATGGTTTTCACGTTCTATTTCCAGATATCGTATTAATCCGAACGTGCTATCAAAATTGTAACAATGTAACAAATACATCAAATTAAAACCATTTAAAACAATGTGCTCAACATCCTGCTACTATTATAAACGTGTGAAATTAACATTTCAAGATTAAATCTTCTTAGTGGTCATAAGCAAGCGACAAAATAAAATGAAACAAAAGTTATTAAAAGCAACATCTACGAAAAGCTGTATACTTTATGAGCAGTTTGCTTCTGTTTCCGTAACTACAAAATGGCGCTCGTTAATTTTAGACACAATCGATACTGCGTTAAGGCTATCGAAGAAAAGGAAATCCGCTCAAATAGTAGCAAAAAGTTTTTCCGAATATTCAATTAAGCCAACTTTGTTTTAGAGCAAAACAGCTGGATTAATAGACATAAAGAGAAATAATCTTGTTGGTATTCATTACCAGTTATAGACTTCCTTATGAGCATTAAGCCATAACCTTTAGAATATATAACTTGAACAAACATCAAACTCCCAAATTACCCGGAATTTTTTTAAAAAAATTATGTAATGCATTTTGTTGAACTTTTTTTTTTTTGAACATTCAGGATTGACAGTCAGAAACAGTGACGACAGACCCTTACAAACAACCTCATCGCTTCATCTGCATTAATACTTCATAATGGCCAGAACAACTAATATTTGGATTGCCGCATCTGACAACGACATTGACTACGTCAAAAGCGTGATTGAGTCAGGTCAGCACTCTCCCAATGACAAGGACAACAACGGATACACACCTATTCACGCTGCTGCTTCATATGGACACATTGAGTTGCTGAAATACCTGATTAGCAAGGGTGGCAACATTAACGTCACCGATGAAGATGGTGATACGCCTTTACACTCTGTGGAAGATGCTGATGTGGCCCGGATCCTGGTAGAGGAGTTTAAAGCCGACTGGAAACTAAAAAACTCCGAGGGACAAACTGTAAGTAAACACCACAGATTTAGCATGATACCACGACCTGAAAACATAAAAAATGATCCGAGCAAAAAGAATAAGCTACTAACCAATCCCATTAGCCTCTTCAAAAGTTTGAAGAAGAAGAAGACGAGGATGAATACCCTGAGCTCATTGCATACTTAAAACAGCTTTCGGGTGTATCTTCTGTCAGTAACGGTGTTAGCACTGACTCTGGTGCCCCCCAGTTCGTGCCCAAGGTCGAATACCAACACATGGATGTGGATCAGGGCCCTGCTGACCAAGAGAACAGAAAGAAGATCGAGGCCATTATGCAGAGTGAGAACCCTGAGGAGGGTCTGCAAGCTTTCATGGAGGATATTGTCAGAAATCAGTTGGGTGCGCAAAATGACGTCGATTATGATGATCATGATAGAAAGCGCACTAGAAACAATTAATTTATTTTGGTATTCGTGTTATAACAATCTGTATTGTTAACTTGTTATTTTGTTGTTGTTATCCTTTAATCATTTATTTTGTCATTACTACTATTTACATGCTATGTACAAAAGTTTTTCAAAGTTAACTCTTTGCCAGGAACGACTGGTATGCCTCTTGGGGAATACGGACATTACCAACCATCTTCATATTCTTTTTTCCTTCTTTCTGCTTCTTCAATAGTTTGCTTCTTCTTGAGATATCAGAGGCGTGCAGCTTGGCCAAAACATCCTTTCTTTTGGCCTTAACAGTTTCTCTTGCCACAATTTTACCACCAGCCTTTGCCTGTACCACAACTTCAAAAAGATAGTTTTTAAGGTATTCTTTAAAGTTCTTAACCCATTCTCTGCCCTTGACCTCGGTTTGACTTCGGTGCATAACCTGAGCCAGGGCATCAACACTCTTGCCATTGACAAGAAGCTCAAGTTTGACAAGGTTGGAAGATCTGTAGCCAGCGTCTTCGTAGTCTAGAGAACCATAGCCCTTGGTATGACCCTTGAGCTTACCAAAAAAGTCACTTACTAGTTCGGCCATGGGAATATAGTACTTAATAAGGGCCTGGCCATTGCTAAGGTACTGAAGACCATTCTGAATGCCTCTGTTGTCATCACAAAGCTTGATAGTAACACCAATGTATTCCTGGGGAACAGCGATAAGTGCCTCAACAAAGGGTTCTTGTAGATCCTGAACCTTGGACGACTCACTAATACCGGGGAAATCATCAGGATTAGAAATAATCATTTCCTCACCAGTTTTCCAAATGACCTTGTAGGGCACAGTTGGGGCGGTAATAATGATTGAAGCTCCGTGCTCCTTATCAAGCCTATCTCTAAACACAGAGGCATGAAGAGCACCCAAGAAACCAAGTCTCCAGCCTTGACCCAATGCATTGGAAGTTTCTTTGGTGATGGTAACACTTCTGTCATTCAAAGTAAGTTGCATCAAGCTTTCCTCTAGAGTTGTAAACTCAGTGCCTTCGGCGGGGAAAGCACCAACAAAAACCATAGGCTTAGGCTCTTCAAAACCTGGCAGCGGCTCAACAATCTTGTCAAGATGCATATAGGTATCTCCTACAAACGCATCTGTACTGTTTTTCATACCAGGGACAATATAGCCAACTTGGCCAGCTCTAAGACCACCTGTTGAAACACGATCAGGGTACATGATACCAATATCTTTAATATCGTATTTAGCCTTGGTGTGAGCAGACAAAATCTTCTGGCCCTTTTTGGCGGATCCATCGACAACATAGACGAGAAGGACCACGCCAAGATAAGTATCAAACCAAGAATCAACAAGCAAACAGCGGAAAGGAGAATCAGATGTCACTGTAGGAGGAGGAATACGGTCAATGACAGCAGGAAGAACAGCCTCAATATTGGTGCCTGCCTTGGCCGAAATGCAAATGGCCTCATCTCTATCCAGTTCAAAAGCACTTTCAATTTGATTCATAGAACGTTCAATATCCGCATGGTCAAGATCAATCTTGTTAATCACGGGTATCAGCTTTAGTCCCAGACTGTATGCAAGGTAGAAATTTGAGACAGTCTGAGCCTGGACACCCTGACTGGCATCAACAAGTAACAAGGCACCACCACAAGAAGCGTAACTTCGCGACACTTCAGCTCTAAAGTCGACGTGTCCAGGGGTATCGACTAGATGTAATAGATAGTCCTTGCCTTTGTAGTTGTATAACATTGTACATGTTTGGGCCTTGACCGTAATACCCCGTTCTCTTTCAACGTCGAGTTTGTCTAGGACCTGCATGTTGGAACCAGCCTTGATAACACCAGTGTACTCCAGAAGACGATCACTCAAGGTCGACTTGCCGTGGTCTACATGCGCCACAATCGAAAAATTTCTAAAGTTTTCGATAGGAATATTGTTGATACGTTCAAGCAATTCTGGAGAAATTGGCCTGCCCTCTTGTTTTGCCTTTGGTGATGGCTTGATAGCTGAGTAGTAAGCGGCATTTCTTGGAGCTCTCAAGCAGGACAGACGTGTAGACAACCTACATGACTGAAAATGCTGGTTGCCAAAGGTCTTGAACAGTAAGCGACATCCGTGCTCAAGCATTTGGCTCGTTTGAATTGTCCTAAATTTGATTTGCGAATAACAAGCCTGAGATAGCGATCTAGAAGGCCTGAAAATTTTTATATACTCTCATACAGGGTAAGGGCTTCACTGAAATTCTCCAGGGACATACGGGAGCTATGAAATGGCAACTATAGGCTGGAAATAAAAGAAATAAAAAAGTACCAATTGATGGATTTGTAGCGGATGAGAAAATATTGGACTTTAGAAAAAATTCTGTTATTATTTAATTATACTTCTATAAAATCGTCGTCAAGCTCTTCATCGTTTTGTTCTTGTTTCTGTTGTTCTGGGATATTTGACCTACTATCCTGAGCTAAATCATTCATGTTTCCTTCATCCTCGTCGTCAGAATCTTCAGGCTCATCAAACATACCCTTGGTGAGCTCATGAGTATCTACTATCGTCTGATCGCTAGTGGGCACATTCAGCTCCTTCTCTACAGGCCTCCTATGCCGGAGGTGACAGTTTGACCGGGGACACTTGCCAGTTTCAAAGAAATCTGGACAATCGAAGCTATGGACTCTGCCACATAATGCGCCTTGCTCACAGTAGCCATTGAATGCGAACTCTCTGCAAATGAATCCAGGTAAACTAGGTTTGATATGCAGATACTTACAAGCGTTGTTAGTGCAATTGCCAGCAAGGAAATATGAGCAAACAGGGGCGTTGTGAGGTGTTGAGATATGACTTAGAGGACAGGAGGACTTGCTACATGTTCCACTCAAGTAGTATTTACAAATAGCAACATGATTTCGGTCATGTTTTGCGTACTTGCAAGAAGAACCACGAGGGCATACTCCTGTCCGCGTAAACTGTGGACAGTAACCGCTATATTTATCAGGCTTGCCCACCACGCTCGTGTTTACCAGCGTTCCTGGCTTGCGGCGAATGAAAGTATCGTTCATAACAGCGGGAGAATCTATAAAAAAACAGTTAAAGAATGTTTAATATCGGCATCGCTGCAAGTTAGAGTTTGTTTTTCATGAATCAAAATAAAAGGGGGAAGGAGAGATTATGAGTGAGATTAGAGAAGATCTGTCGCGTTTCAAAATCATGTAAAAAAGAAATCCTCTCCTTGGAGTTAGGCATACCGGCTAGCTTTACAAGCTTGTTTCCGCTTGATGTTGACTTGTAGTTCTGTCCGTTAATAGTTACTATGTTGTTGTGATTGTATGGTGATGCTTGGGAATAGTGATATGGGTGTTTTCGTGAATGAGCAAAAGAATAAGGATTGTTATATGAATAGAAACCACGCTTATTGTATCTGGGCGGCGTATAAGCTGACCCATGGTTGTAATATGTTTGATTAACGGGAGCTGTAGTCTGGTTCTTATGGCGATTAATCTGGCCTAAAAAAAGTGTTAGCCTGGGTTCGTGGGGTTGGGAATCGGAGGAATTAGTACCCGCTAGATCCGCTATCTGCCTCCTTAGCTCAGCTTCTGAAGATTGGTTATTGTTCATTATCAAAAGTCGGTTATGGCGTGTGTTATTGATGCAAAAAGGTGAATAAAATAGAAAAGAGAAAGAGAAAAGCCTGGTGGTTTAGGAAAGAAGAAAAAATTTTAAGAAATCTAAAGGCCTAAAGGGGACCAGCCGTATGAACCAACAAAGCGTTAGCTGCCATCACGTGAGTAAAATGACTTAAGCATTAGAATATGGAATTTATGACCTTTACTTTCAGTGAACAGTATCATTGAATAATATCGTTGAACCTATTGGATTCTATTCATCTAAGATACCCATAGTTAAACAGAGTGAATTTGACTCACCAGAGGGCTACCAGGACTCGTAACTGTCCATTAGCTTTATTCCTGACTATTTCTACGGATGTAAATACATAGTGGGGAGCTCCTGCTACCTTAATCCTTTATACCATGTCTAGTAACAAATAAAATTAACAAAAAAGCAATACGTAAATTTTTTAAAACCGAGGGCGACGCTTCCGCGCAGTGTACTTCGAGTCGTTCTTGATGACCCTGCCTCTCTTTCGCATCAATTCTTTCTTTCTCATAATGTACTCTTTAGTAGTTTCCCTGGATTTCTCCTTCTTAGTAGATCTGATCTCCTCCATGACAACACCCTCCATGTTCATGTCGGTGTCAGGCTTACCAGCAGCCAATACTAGATAGCACTTTTTGTTCTTCTTGCTTTCAGGATTGTCAATGATCATACCACCGCCAAAACCTGCAGTTTTTGCTGCACTGAGAATTTGATCCGTCTGCTTGTCGCTTGAAGGGTAGAACTGGCAGCAAACCTTGCCACCTCTTTTCAGACTGGCAAAGAGTGTCGAAAAAAATGCTGCTAACCGTTTCTTGGGGTCATTTTCAGATTTGTCGGCGTTACAAAGCCACTGAATTGCAGAAATACTGATAGCGGCATCGAAAACACCGGCTCTGAAAGGCACACCTTGGCCCATGTCTGCCAGGAAGAGATCACCTTCAACTTCTCTGTCAAGAGCATTTCCAAGCATCGAGGCTGAAATATCCATGCCGATCCAATAGTGTCCTTCCTCTGTCAGGATTTCACCGGAGAGACCAGATCCGCATCCAATATCGAGGACGTGTTGAGCAGGAGGGATGTTGAGCAGCTCCAAGGCTCTTAATGTCATTTCAGCTTGGATATGCTGCACACGAGTAGACTCGGTATATTTCTTAGACTCGTCTTCATTGTAGAAGATTTCTGGAGGTGCTGTAAATTCGGGTCTCGACATGGTTCAAGGGTTCTGTTTGATTAATGGTGCTGATCAAGGTTTCAAGAGCTGTTTTTTTTTTTTTTTCAAAATTTTTGGGAGATTAAAAAAAATGCATGGAAGAACATAACACCTATGCTTTGTTATATATTTTAAGGCATTTGCTACATGTTTCATCTTTTTAATACCAATCTCTCGCAAACGTAGACATCTGACTCAAGCCATCCAAATCTTAATTCACACAACGAAATAGTACATTATTTTGGTTTACCTATCTAGCCCAACAACCTGAACTTTGGTTTCAAGGAGGGGATACTTCATAGTAGGCGATCATGTTCACAGTTCTTGGTCTAAAAAAGATCGAAGCTCTGGGAATCTCTCCAACAGTTGCATACTGAAACAGCCGGCTCACAGCACCATCTGCATTCAGGCCCATCGCCATATAGGATGCCAGAATCCCCGTAATGATGGGAGACGACATTGAAGTTCCTGAAAGTGCCAGGGTCGCATCTCCTCTGTACGTCGCTAGACTTGCCACGTATACACCACTGGCAAATATATCCACACATCGACCCCAGTTGCTGAATGAAGCGATGCTGTCGTATCTGTCATCTATTGCGCCTACTGTGATAACACTTTGGGCGCTGGCCGGTGAATATCCGCACGCTGGTTCATTGGTGTTACCGGCAGCCACGACTATTGGAATCCCCTCATTGACAGCGATGTCTACTGCATTATTAAGAAGAGCGTTGTAAGCTGCTCCTACGGACAGATTGGCGATAGATTTTTTCTTGGTTTCCCGAGAGTTATTGACAATGTACTCAAGGCCCTCGAGTACTGTTGAAAGATTACCAGCGCCATTTTTTGTCAACACCTTGACATCAATCAATCTAGCTTCCTTTTGCACGCCGTACGTCTTTGAGCCAACCAAGCCAGCAACATGAGTCCCTATACATTAGTTAGATCAAAGACTGGCCTTTAAAACTCTGGCTATGAAACATACCGTGCCCGTTATTGTCTCCTATCCCTTCACCGGTAAAGTCCACGCTCTTGATTACTCTGTTCTCAAAGTCAGAATGACCTGCAAACACTCCAGTATCAAGAATGTACACGTTGATTTCATCAGTAAAATTTTTGACATATTTAAAGATTTTGTCTAAAAAAGGTTAACTTTACAGATTTGGCCTACAACATATGAACAGAACACTTACCTTCCCAATGCAACCGTTGCCTTTGTGAGATTCGTGCAAGATGTTTTGGCGCGAGATGCTGTTCAGCAACTTCATTCACTGCTATCTGAACGTCAGGTGTCATTGATATAACCTGAAGCACAAAAACAAAGTCAGCTAATGGTGTTTCATAATAAACTTTAGCCTTTCATAGATCTCACTTCAGATTTTAGTTGTTGCAAAAATTTGACTGTCTTCAGATCAAAGTTACCCGCAATTCCCTGAAAAGCTCCAAACTGGTAAACTTTTGAGATGTCTTTACTTATCATGGGATATTTTTGAATGAATGAATCGACGGAAACAGAGGAGCAGAGCTGCACCAGAAAGCTTGCTGATACTAACGATATGATAGCAAAAAGACTCCATAGTTTTGTGATCAATATCATGACTGCTTGGTAATGAATGCGAACTGCTTCTGAAATCTCTGGTTTGTAGCTGTTAAGAAAATAGGAGGTATAATATTGATTAAAATAACACCAACTTAAAAGTTTTGAATGTTATTTTATAACATCTCTAATGTTACTAAAAAAACACCACTGATGGTATGTGTAACGTAGCTAGATTCATAAGCCCAGTTACTATTGGGTCTTTATATACTTCCTGATCATTTACATTGACTCTTTACAACCAATGACATTCCAAATCTTATTGTTCCTTAGCCTAATTAGGGTTCTACTTTAACATTCTATTCTATATCCTAGATTAACTGAATATCCTTCATAAAAGCATTAGGGTACGTCTCGTCTATCATATATTCTATTTAACAACTCAGGAAGATTCATATTACCTAGCCCTTAAGACACGACTTAATCTTATTGTATTAAGTTATCAGTTCAGACATATAGCTCCTATTTCTTGTTTCCGCTTACTAACATCAGTAGGCGAGGAACATAACCGCCTAAGCTGATAAAGTGTGTTTTCCTATCCTAGTTATTAAATAATATTCAGGAAGTACTTCCAGGGATTCTTAAAACCAGGAACTGATTAAGCATACGATTAAGAACCCCTTACAACACTGTCTGTCTACAACTAAGTTACGATACTTAGCATTATGTGTTGGTAGTTCTCTATAATCTTCCTACTCAGTTGTATATAGATTTAAATCTAATCATCTTTTTTCTTTCTTCTAATTTAACAGTCGCTTGTTACAGTATGTGTTCATATAACATTTTCTACATCTGTATCTTCGATATTGAGCATCGCAGCTTACTAGCTAAAGACAGTACTGGTGTTATTAGTTTCGAATGCGTCAACTACTATCATGAAAGTAAACTAAAATGGTTGTTTAGAGCCATGTATCGATCAGTGAGTAAATTTATTTTACTTGACTATAGCTTTAACTGCTGGGTATCTCATCTAATGAGGGACATGTGCATTGTTGTTCATAAACAAATCTTAAAATATAATACATTATATATATTTCCTGAGGAGCCCTGTTATGAGACTGATCGAAGAGCAACAAGCGGTAACTGAAAGCAAGTCCCTTGTGCTACTTTCCCACAAGACCCTCCAGATGGACTCGGCAGTAGCGGGTTACTTCTGGAACGACGTGCCGCCTTGGAGGAAGGTAAAGACTGACAAGGTACTGAAAGCCAAGGGGCATTGTATTAGAGGACGGCCTGGGTTACGAAATATCTCCCCGTATTGACGCTGTCAATTATGATACAGCTCTATCTGTATCAATGGTTAGCTGCTACTTTTTCCCAAGGAGTCTTTTTCCATGTCGACTGTATGCAGACTTATTCTCCCAGATCTAACCCACTGGCTGGGTTTCCTGTTGGTCTTTGTTAGGCCAGCTAGTATTGCTTTATTCACCTTTTTGCCAGCCAGATGTGACTAAATCAATCGTTCTCAATGCGTCAATTATGTGTCTTCCGATTAAAACACCGCCGTGGCCTTTTTAGGGAAAACACTGTTGCCTGATGGCTGTCCTATGGGGACTGCAACACTTGATGATGTTTTTCCTTTTTTTTCTTACCTGTTACATGAGGACAACCGCTTTCTCTAAGTATTTCGTCTCCGTTGTAAAAAATTTTTTTCTTCTATTTCTTTTTTGTGTGACATTCTCAGGTTCAATCATTATATATCCGCAACGCTATTGTGGGTTTTCCAGTGCTCTTGTTAAAATTCCTACAGCCAGGTTAGATAATAATATCTTTGAGAAACTCAAAAGTTTCTGCAACACCTGTTGATGTTTTAGATAAAGGAGTACCAGGGCATATAATATTCTACCTCATATAGCTTAATGTTATATTTATAACAGTTTCTGATTTATAGGATAACTAAAACTCAGGTCCATGTTTAATGTGACATAATATCATAAATTTATATCTATCAGTATTTTTTTAATGTAAGGACAATAAACTGATTATCTATATATTAGTATTTTTCTTATTTGTATAATTTCTCTACTAAAATCTTATAACAAAAATCATTACTTCCATAAACTCTCCACGTTTCCTTAATTTACTTTTCACTTATTCAATCTACAATGTCAGGTGTAGTTACCGCTGTTTAACACTACTTTCCCTGATTCTTTTGTAAAGCAAACTCGTGTAAAAACTTAACCAGGAGTGCAGTGATTGGCAAACTCTAAGTAGTGCTGAAGTCCACGTACAACAGAATTGCTTCCTTACCCTCAATAGCCACCCTGGTCCATTATCTATTGAAGAGATAATATACCCATTACGCCAACTATGCTGATTTTTGAGTGTTTTGCCAGTTGTCAGAGATGTCAGATTATTTTGAGCAGTCTTGTCAAGTGGTTTACACAATAATTGAGTGAAGCAATCAATTGATAAGACTTGAAAGTGCTTCAGACTTGTTACATTGTCTTTATATCACTTTTAGGATTTCTTAATGCTCCTTGGTATGTGATTAGATATAAATCCACTTGTTGAATAGTGCAGTGATGACACTACTAAAATATCACACACATACACACAAACACGCTCTCTCTTTCTCAATGTTTTTTTGACTATTATAGTCTTGACGCCAGCTGGGCTAAGGATGTGATAGGAAGTTTGCTCCTACAGGGTTTGTTGGAATTCATATACCTTTAATTTAGATCTACTGTCTTTTTTGGATAAAAGAGAAGAGTTCACTAGATTATAACTCAGCACTAACACTAATGTCTTTTCAAAGAAACAGTGTACCACTTTTCAGGAGGGGTTTTCAGTAGCACCACATATAAGCTGGGAGACAACTATGTAGACTTTCTTTTTTTTTTTTTAGATTGTAAAATTATTTTATTATCCAAATATTTAGAAGTCATATAGATAGGTAGATAATCAGTTTATTGTCCTTACATCAAATGGTTACAAATAAATTATATAACAAAATGACATATAAAGAAGACATGTGATTTCAAAGGTGTTTGTCTCTATGAGACTGTCAAGGTAGCGGTGGAGATAAATGAACAAATTTATTTTATTTTTCCAAACTTATTATTTTAGCTGTTTCTGTTAACAGCGCGAAAGTTGATAAGCTACACTTGACATTAATTAGATGGTATTTTGGTTTATAATTGTAGGAACCTGGACTTGTCAAAAAAAAAAAAGTAGACTCCGATGCAGGGAATTGAACCCTGATTTGCCCGGTGAGAGCGGACCGTGCTAGCCATTACACTACATCGGATTATTTTATTTGTGTAAGGAATTATCCTTGGTTATGACTTATCCTATTCCTTATTACAGGTACAAGTGTTATACCTTAAAGTCCATGGTTGTACCCAGTGCCGTGAAGCGTCACAAGTACTAACTAAGTTCTTTATTCTCACAATAATCTTTACTGTACATATTGAAGCCACTTGATACAGTTACTCTTAGAACCTGGTCAACAATTCCTTGTTGGTCTTACAAAGTAACTCATATCTTCTGTTTCATGATTGCTATTGCTATCAGGATTATCATTGCTTCAAATTACTTCAATTGCTTTTATCTTATCTTCTATTATTTTGCTTCGTGAATTGCTATTTATTTTATTTCAACTTTGTCTATAAATACTACATAATTTTCCGTATAATTAAGAAACCAACCTTTTATCACAGAACCACCTTACTACTACCTTTCGTCTCTTTACTCTATTATTATTCGAAGTCTTTGTAAGCTTCCTCTCCCGTTTACCTTTAGTGTTATATCTCGTTAACCTCAGTCCGTTGCCTTACATGTTGTGTAAGGAAGGAGCCCCAGTTAGGACTCGACATAATACTTCTGCAAAACATAAGTCTTATGTCTCTTGATGCATGTCTTGCAATTGCATCACAAATGCCAATCCTTTCCCACACTTAACCAACGAGCAGATCCCGACATGAAGCATCCTCATGTTTGTCTAACCGAGCTTCATGCTCTTCGTCAATCCCCCTATTCGTCTTTGATAATTTCCAGTATCTGGCCATTTCCGCCTCTTCTTCCTTTTATTTTTGTTATTTTTATTATTTTAGATAGATAGATAATCAGTTTATTGTCCTTACATCAAATAGTTACATAAAATTACAAAACAAAACGATATACAAAGAAGACATGAGATTTCAAAAACATTTGTCTCTATGAGACTGGCAAAGTAGCGGTGTCAGCGCGCGCAATGAGTTCAGACGTTCGATGGCGCCGAATTCTCCATGAAAGTATCCATGTGCTAAGGGAAACCTGAGATACATAACACCCAGTAGCTCAATACCAGAGATTGACACCCAGTAAAACCTTAACAAGCTGCTTAATCAAGCGAACCATCAGCAAAGAAGTTGCGGTAATGAATCTAAGAACTTGACTACCGC